>VNJW01011089.1:0-46861 GCA_008042615.1 Drosophila auraria | reverse complement strand
GAATCCTCATGCAAATACTTCTGCAGAAATTAATATGAAAACCATTAAACTGATTTTTACAGCTTTTCTTGTACATAGATTTAGTTAATTCATAATAATTGCAAGATTTCACGGCGAAAAAACCATGCCACCGAAATCTTATTTATTTTGTTTATTTATTTTGCTTTTGTGCAGAATAGTTGCTGAAAATTATGCTAAGCCTTCAGCAAAAACCAATATATTTTGTGAGACCGTTTTGTCTAATGAGCAATCAATATAGTTTTTAGATACAATTTTCTGTATTAGAGTCGGTATATTCTATCGAACTCATTTTTTGTCTGGTATTTTTTTCGATAAACCGATAAGTTTTTCAATTAATGAGAAATTAATGTATTAATATCTCATTGAAAGTGCTGTATAGTCGTCTTGCTCGCACTTAGGCAAAACCCTATGGTTGCTGTCAAGCCTCTAATTAATGAGCCAATTAATGAAGTTTTTAATACAGTGTCATAATGCTATGAGCAACCCAACACTAATAAATATCCATGCTTGAAGCTTTGAAATCTTGTATATCTAAGAAAAATCGAGTGTTTTCTGCCGCGACCGCAAAGCATAAATATTTATCTGCCACAGCATAAGGAACATCGCATTATGCACTGGTGACAACGAAATGGATTTAGTTTTCATTCATCTTTTTGTCAAAATATAAAAAATTTCAAAAACAATAAGAAATTAGGGATGGGTTTGAAGGTTAAGGGAAGGAACTTACAAAATATCGCTTAATAATCGATATCTTTCGGTATTTTTGTTTAGTATGCATAGAAGCCTTCGGGGATCAAGGTGAATGGACGGACCATTTTGGATGGACCATTCTCCCTCATGGGAGACCCCCTTGTAAAAGAATGGACCATTCTCGGGAAAGGAGCAGAATGTAGCAGTTTAACAAGGCTATAAAATTAAAGCTTCATTATCCCTTTATAAACCCAATTTATTTTATTTGACTGAGACTAGCGATTCTTTAAATGCAGCCGAGAAGCAGAAGAAGGTCATGTTTTTTGCCAATTTAAAAAAAAATCCTGAAATCCACCGAGGCTACTTTTAGCGCCACAATTTAAATGGTTTTTATTTTTTTAGTTATCAATTAAATAATAATAATAAAATAAAAAAGCATGAAAGCCTATTTTTCTAAACTGCTAAACAGCCCTCAAGTCCGAAAAAGTTGGAGAAAATGCTAGAAAAAATAAAATCGATAGAGTTCTGTGGCACGGCGAACATTTTTTAACGAAATAGTTTTGAATCCACCTTGATTTCATTAGCGTTCCAGTTTCCAAAACAACCCCCAATATGTACAGATTTGTTTATGGAAATATTTTGTTTTTCTTTTATTAGGCAAATGTTCGGGTCACAGCCGGGAGTGGGAGTGGGTTTAGTAAGCGGATCCCTGGCTGCAAGGAGCGGGCGTAAAAACGCTCTGGCAGCTGAACACATAATTTCTGGGGCACGGCGGCGAGGGAATCGAGGCTCCGCCGTAAGCGGGAGCTGGAGCCGGTCCATAGCCACCAGCAGTCCTTGCCATTCCAACGATCTGATCCATCTGCATGCGTGCATAGCCGGAGGATTTTGAAGCAGCAGCGGGCGCTGAGTATTTGCTGGTTTCCTTGGCAGGTGCGGAGTAGCTGGAAGCAGCAGGAGCCGCCGGCGCTGAATAGCCGGATGAGGAGGAAGCAGGAGAAGCCTTTGGTGCCGAATATGCCCGCGATGCTGAATATCCAGAGGATGCGGGTGCCGAGTACGAGGGAGCAGCCGGTGCCGAGTAGGATGAATAAGCCTTTGGTGCCGAGTAGCTGGGCGATGCGGGTGCTGAATACGATGGAGCAGCCGGTGCTGAATATGATGGAGCCGCAGGAGCTGAATACGAGGGTGCAGCAGGTGCTGAATAAGATGGAGCTGCAGGAGCTGAATACGATGGAGCTGCAGGAGCTGAATACGATGGAGCAGCAGGTGCCGAGTACGAGGGAGCTGCAGGTGCTGAATACGAGGGAGCTGCAGGTGCTGAATACGAGGGAGCAGCGGGTGCTGAATATGATGGAGCAGAGTAAGACTGAGTCTTTGGTGCTGAGTAGCTAGGTGCTGCGGGCGCCGAATAGCTGGGCAATGCTGGTGCCGAGTATGATGGAGCAGCAGGTGCTGAATACGAGGGTGCAGCAGGTGCGGAATATGATGGAGCCGCAGGTGCTGAATACGAGGGTGCAGCAGGGGCTGAATAAGATGGAGCCGCAGGTGCTGAATAAGATGGAGCTGCATGTGCTGAATACGAGGGTGCAGCAGGGGCTGAATAAGATGGAGCTGAATATGATGGAGCCGCAGGTGCTGAATATGATGGAGCTGCAGGGGCTGAATAAGATGGGGCTGCAGGAGCGGAATATGATGGAGCCGCAGGTGCTGAGTATGATGGAGCAGCAGGTGCTGAATATGATGAAGATGCGGGTGCTGAATACGATGGAGCTGCAGGAGCGGAATATGATGGAGCTGCAGGGGCTGAATATGATGGAGCCGCAGGTGCTGAATAAGATGGAGCTGCAGGTGCTGAATATGATGAAGATGGGGGTGCTGAATATGATGGAGCTGCAGGGGCTGAATACGATGGAGCAGCAGGTGCCGAGTACGAGGGAGCTGCAGGTGCCGAGTACGAGGGAGCTGCAGGTGCCGAGTACGAGGGAGCTGCAGGTGCCGAGTACGAGGGAGCTGCAGGTGCTGAATACGAGGGAGCAGCAGGAGCCGAATACGCTGGGGCCTTTGGCGCTGAATACGATGGAGCAGCCGGAGCCGAATATTCCTGGGCCTTGGGCGCCGAATAGCTGGCCTGCGAGTTGTAGACGACCGGGGCACCGTAGGCCTGCGACGGAATATCACGCCCGCGACGTTCGTCGTAGTCGAACTCTGCCTCGGGAACGCTATCTTCTAACTCCTCGTTTCCGGTGGCCATGGGGGCCCACAGGCAGCCCAGGACCAGAAGTGTCAGCAGCAGTCGTTGTCCGCACATGGCTCACTGAATTTTGAATGGAGCTCCGCCACCGAGCGGGTTTTTATATGGCCGAATGGAAAGAACAGATCAGCGAAATTGGCGAACTCACCTATGGAGAATTGAGAATGAAGAATTGCGCAAGTGCAGTCTTGGTTTTGATTCTTTTCTGCATTTCGGGCATTTCGGTTCCACTTAAATTCGCTGGAATCGAACTTACTTTTAATGCGAATAGTTTGCTTATTGAACCCAATCTTAGCTATTTCAATACCCTTTATTATGATTTGGATTTTTATGATGTATTTAAAAAAAATATATATATAATTTTAAATATATTAAAATATATAATTCTTTTAAATATATTAAGCAGCTTATTTGGTTATCTATGTTGATTATATCTTAGAATAGTACACATAAATCAATTAACATTGATGTTTTTCCAGCTCCATCCTAAGATATTTATTTGAAATTAATTGGTATTAAATATTAGTTACTGTATTAAAGGTTCACCCTGTAAAGCTCTGTTCTTTGAAAGCTACTTTGTTATACTTCCCATTGCCTTGAATAAATATGACACTTCAATGACTGAACCCACAACTAATACGGCGCGGCGGCACTAGCTCCAAGGGAAAAAAGAGTATGCAGTATGCAGAGGGATTTGTCCATTTGTCAGCACTTTCGTTATTAAAACTCGGTCATCGATAGAATGCTGAGCTGTCGATATGTGGGTTCAAGTCCCGCTCCGTTTGTACCAAAAAAAAAAGCAATTAAAGTTACATGTGTAAGTACTTAAGCATTTTAATTGCCAACGCAAATAAAGTCAATTACTTATAAAGCTATGAAAAATACTTTGGTTTATTTCCATATTGTATTTCACGAATTTACATTATTACCAGCGTATATTTGCAAATATAAAATTTATAATTATAGAGCTTAAGCCTGGACTTAGACCGGAGGAGCAATAGCGCTAATAACAGGACACTGTAGGGGTAAAGAGGAGGACCGAGTAACAGACCCAGCGGTTAACCCATTCTGGGGCACCCTCTTTTATTTCTAACGGTATTTGGAGGTCAGAATAATAGCGACTAGCATTTTCTTTAGCATTTCGACTTTCACCCAAATAAATTTAGGGCAATTTTCCCTTCATCAGCAAAAATTTAAGTAGCCTCAAAGTCACCAAGCATTAATTTCTGAAAGTTTTTGCACAATTTTGTACACTTCCTATTACATCTTGCATTGCTTTTTTACGTTTTTTATTTTAGCTCTATTTAATGGAAGTACAAAACCGTATATGTGATGAATTGCATTTAAATTTTAACTTCAAATTGGCGCGCTTTGGTGTAGCTATCGATAACTATTACTCCCGATAGTAATATCTGATCTACACTATTGTTAAATTGCGTTGAAATTAGTTATAACTATTAAAATGTATGCAAGTAACAATTAATTGTTTAATGAATACAATGGAAAACCTGCTTAATTTTTTAGATGGTCTTGAACAAATGTGATAAATCGATATTTTTTTAATTATAATTTTCATATATTTTTTACAACATATCTGTACAAATAATGAAGAAATTTATGACATAAAAAGAGTGATTTTTAAGTCAAATATTTACATTAGGTTTCCTTTTTGTATTTAGTTTGCTGAAATCTGACAATTTACCAATTTTTGCTAAAAGAATTACCCGAACCTCAAACCTCAAAAAATAAATCGATATCATTCTAAAAAAAAAGCAATCGATTTATCGATATTACTTCCAGCACTATTGGGAACATCAACACGTCAACGCTTCTTCCTCTTCTTCACAAAACAGCGGCAGCGGCGCGAGTCTTTTTTCTCTCTCCCCAGAGTGAACAAATAGTATTTATCAAATAAATAAGTAATTGCGGGCGTCGAAAGCGTTATTCGGGGACTGGGCCTGGAACTGGAATAGGAAAATCGCAAGGACAGCTCAGCTGGAAGCGAACAACCCAACGGGACACGTAAGTGGAAAGCGGCACTTGGAAGGTGTGCGATGGGGCCGGGGACTGGGGGGCACATCAGACAGCTGCTTGCGTTGCAAAAAAAAAAAAAAAAAAAGGCAAAAGAAGAGCGAGAATAGCGAAAGAAATGTGGGAGTAGCGAAAAGGTTAATGCTCTTTTCCAGTCACTTTTGTGCAAAGCCCAAATTTCTCAACAAGTTTCCTAGTAAACTATTTGTTAACCTGACCCGTGGGCATCCCTATTCCTCATAGCTGCCACATGAAATATTTATGAGTTAATTGCTTTCAAATTTACCCAAAATCGAAAATGGTACAACTTTTTCGGGGCGTAATTCGATTTACAAAAAAAATGTATTATTTTCATTGGAATCGGGTGAATCTAATTTTCGAATTTGAATAAAAAGTCTTTAAGGGAAATATTTTATCTAGTCATTTTTCTAGAAAATTAACCCATAGTTTTTTGTTTAATTTTCTAAATTTTATAAAAGAATTAAGTTTTATTTTAGGGCTATTAATGGGATTTTTATTAATTATATTCCCTTTTCTTTTGGTTACTTAAACTTTTCCAAATATACGAGCTACCATATTCCAAGAACAATCCAGAAAAAAAATTTGCTTATCTGGAACAATTCCAAGTACCTGTCGTTCCTTGAAGTTCATCGGGAATATAAACTGGAATATTCCATATGATCTTTTCGTAGAATCTGTATTATTTTTCTCTAATTCATGCCCTTTTCCCTTGGACTTGCAGAAAATGCAGATGAAACTGCTGCTTGCCTTGAGCGCCTTGCTGGCGGGGATTGGGCTGTCGCAGGGCGCCGCCGTCATGTCCGTGGACCTGGGCACCGAATGGATGAAGGTGGGCGTCGTTTCGCCGGGCGTGCCCATGGAGATTGCGTTGAATCGCGAGTCCAAGCGCAAGACGCCGGCCATTCTGGCCTTCCGCAACGGAGTCCGCACCATGGGCGAGGATGCGGAGACCATTGGCATCAAGGACCCCAACTCTGCGTATGGCTACCTGCTGGACTTGCTGGGCAAGACCATTGACAACCCCATCGTGGACCTGTACAGGTGAGCTGGTAATGGGCCACGTCATGCCTCGGCTCTGTGCTAATCTCGATTCGATCCGATCTATCTCCCTCTTGCCTCTGCCTCTGCCCTTGTGCGTAGGAAACGCTTCCCGTACTACAACATCGTGGGCGATCCGGAGCGCAACACTGTGGTGTTCCGCAAGAGCGACACCGAGGAGTTCTCCGTGGAGGAGCTGGTCGCCCAAATGCTGGTGAAGGCCAAGCAATTCGCCCAGGAGTCCACGCAGCAGCTGATCACCGAATGCGTCCTCACCGTGCCCGGTTACTTTGGCCAGGCAGAGCGGGAGGCGCTCCTGGCAGCCGCCCAGCTGGCGAACCTCAAGGTGCTACAGCTGATCAACGACTATGCGGCGGTGGCCCTCAACTACGGCGTGTTCCATCGCGGCGAGATCAACGAGACGGCGCAGTACTTCCTCTTCTACGACATGGGCGCCTACAAGACCTCGGCCGCCGTCGTCAGCTACCAACTGGTGAAGGACAAGCAGACAAAGGAGGTGAATCCGGTTGTCCAGGTGCTCGGCGTGGGCTTCGATCGGACGCTCGGCGGACTGGAGATCCAGCTGAGGCTGCGCGACTACCTTGCCGCCGAGTTCAATGCTCTGAAGAAGACCAAGACCGATGTGACCACCAGTCCGCGGGCCCTGGCCAAGCTCTTCAAGGAGGCGGGTCGCCTCAAGAACGTGCTGTCCGCCAACACCGAGTTCCATGCCCAGATCGAGAATCTGCTGGAGGACATTGACTTCAAGCTGGCCGTGTCGCGCGAGAAGCTGGAGGAGATCTGTGCGGACCTCTGGCCGAGGACGACGAAGCCGCTGGAGCAGGCTCTGGCCTCCTCGCACCTAAGCCTGGATGTGATTAACCAGGTCATCCTCTTCGGTGGCGGCACCCGCGTGCCCCGTGTCCAGGAGACCATCAAGGAGCTGATCAAGCAGGAGCTGGGCAAGAACCTGAACGCCGACGAGTCCGCCACCATGGGAGCCGTGTACAAGGCGGCCGATCTATCGGCCGGCTTCAAGGTGAAGAAGTTCGTGGTCAAGGACGCGGTGCTGTACCCGCTGCAGGTCTCGTTCGAGCGAGATCCCGGCGATGGGGCTGCCGTCAAGCAGGTGAAGCGCGTCCTCTTCGCCCTGATGAATCCGTATCCTCAGAAAAAGGTCATCACCTTCAACAAGCACACCGACGACTTTGAGTTCCACGTCAACTACGCGGACCTGGAGCGCTACGGCCAGCACGAGATCGCCGCCCTGGGCAGCCTGAACGTCACCAGGGTGCAGCTGAAGCAGGTCAAGGAGCTGCTGGAGAAGTCCAAGAAGGAGCTGGTGGACAACAAGGGCATCAAGGCGTACTTCTACCTCGACGAATCGGGCATCTTCCGCTGCACGGGCGTGGAGTACGTGTACGACAAGCAGAAGCCCGAGGAGGAGGCCGACGACGACGACAGCACGCTCTCCAAGCTGGGCAGCACTCTGAGCAAGCTCTTCACCAAGGATGGCGAGGAGAAGAAGAAGGAGACCAAGGAGGACGCCGAGCAGCCGGAGGAGCCCTCTGCCACTGGCGAGGAGCCGCCCAAGGCCGATGACGACAAGCCCAAGGCCGAGGAGGAGGCGAATGAGTCCAGCAGCAAGGAGCCCAAGTCCGAGGAGAGCAAGCCGGAGGCCGCCGATGCCAAGGAGAAGAACGAAACGATCAAGCTGGTGACTGTCAAGTCGCCGGTTACCTACGAGTCGCAGCTGCAGTTCACCGCCCCGCTCGCCGGCGCCGGCTACGACAGCTCCCTGGCCAAGCTGACGGCCATCAACCAGGCCGAAGAGCAGCGCGTGCGCCTTGAGTCCGCCTTCAACGCCCTGGAATCGCACATTATCGAGGTGCAGCAGAAGCTGGACGAGGCCTCCTATGCCAGCTGCGTGACCGCCGAGGAGAAGGAGAAGCTGCTGGCCGAGTGCAGCACGCTCGGCGAGTGGCTGTACGAGGATCTGGAGGACCCGAAGGCGGAGATCTACGAGGAGAAGCTGGCGCAGCTGAAGAAGCTCTCCAACGTCTTCCTCGCCCGCCACTGGGAGCACGAGGAGCGTCCGGAGGCCATCAAGGCGCTCAAGGGCATGCTCGAGCACTCGGAGAAGTTCCTGGCCACCGGTCGCAACCTCACCAAGGAGACCAATCCCGACAAGGATGTCTACACCCAGGTGGAGATCGACACGCTGGCCAAGGTGATCGACGAGACCAGTGCCTGGCTAAAGACCGAGACGGCCGCCCAAAAGAAGCTGGCCAAGAACGCCGACATCCGGCTGACCGTCAAGGACATCACCGACAAGATGGGCCTGCTGGACCGCGAGATCAAGTATCTGGTGAACAAGTCCAAGATCTGGAAGCCCAAGGTCAAGCCGACCGTCGCCGCTGCCGCCGACAAGGACAAGGAGAAGAAGAAGGATAAGGACGGCGAGGAGGCATCGGCTGGCGCCGGCAGTGGCGATGACACCAACGCGGAGGCGGCGGAGGAACCGCAGCAGGAGCAGCCGGAGGAGATCACACCCACGCCCGCCGAGGCGGAGGACAAGACACCGCACAGTGAGCTGTAAGTGGGCTCGTGATGATCAGGTGACCAGGTGATGCAGCAGGAAGCCCAGGGCCTGGCCGACAAAGGGGGGCAACACACAGGCAGGGGGCAGCCAGGCCCGGCTCGGCCAACGAGGCGGCTTAATTTTTATGATTTTTTTTTCGTCATGTATTCAAGCTAGCTAAAGTCGGGGTGTAAAAACTACTAAAAGCTACTTCTAACTCTAACTCTAACTCTAAACACAAAACACACAAAATGTAAGCCGTAAATGTAAAAATTATACCATTTTCCATACCATTCCGCTGTGCTTTCCGGTTGCATAGGAAATACAAGACTTGAAGTACTCACTCGTGCGACTCCCCAAGCCCTGGCCTGGCCTTGGCTCTCTCTTAATGTAGACGCAGCGTACTATATATATATATATATATGTATCCACTATATCGATTTATTTGTACTTGTATTTGTAGCGAAAGTAGCGAAACGAAACGAATTGGGGCGGGCGGAGAGTGGAACAGCTCAAACATAGGATCGTAATAATAAATCTGAAAATTTGAAATCTGAAATCTGATATCTGAGAGAAGCGAATAAAGTTTGTATTTGTATTTATTATGGATTTTGTTCGATTTGTTTACTTGAATTTTCTTCGATTTCCCCGAGAAATCGCAGGGAAAACCCATAATCTAGATCAGGGTCGGGCACCGGAAGTTAGGCCCGGAACTACATTGGAGCCATTGGCCGATATTTTTGATCAAGAATTTTTTGTGCTGACTCTAGAGCTGGCTCCAGGCTCTCTTAAAATTTGGTAGAGGCAGAGGGCGGGCAGAACGTCGACTGAGAAATTCACTATCCCGCGGGATAGGGCCGTGCCGACTAGTGTTGGGTTGCTCATAAGTAAGTGAACAAAATAAGAGTTCTACACTATACTGAGTGAGTGAACATGTTCCTTCCTATTTGTTCTTTTTGATTACTTGCTCTTTTCCGTTCACTTGTTCATTTTTGCTTACTTGTTCAGTTTTGCTCTCTTGCTCACTATTGTTCAGTTGTTCAATTTTGTTTACTTTGCTTCTTTTTGCTCACTTGTTCAGTTTTGCTCTCTTGCTCATTATTGTTCAGTTGTTCAAGATGGTTAGTTCATCTTTTTTGTAGGTTTTTGTTCAATAACTCCTATTTTTTATATAAGGTTATTCTTTGCTCATTGTTTTCTCTCATCTTTCTCTCTGTTTTCATCATCTTCTTTTCTCATCTTTATTTTAAATTCGCACTGACGATCATAGAGGTGGATATGTTTTTGGCAAAAAGCATCAATGTTTTATCGATGCTTAATTTAAAAGCAAAACATTTGCAAACTAGACTAACGTATGGATTTTTGTTGTTGTTGAAATGCAGTACTTAGTGGTCTGATTTTGAACAGTCAATATACATATGGGCAACAGAGTAGGGAACAGTAAACAAATGAGCAACTGAGTAGTGAACAGTGAACAAGTGAGCAACCGAGCAATAAACAGTGAACAGTTTAGCAACTGAGCAATGACCAGTAAACAAGTGAGCAACTGAGCGATGAACAAGTGAGCAAGTGAGTAAGTTGACTCTTTTGAAAAAAAAAAAAAGAACAAGTGAACATGTTCACCCAAATGAGCAATATTTACCCAACGCTAGTGCCGACCACCGGTGTATCAACTTTGTGCGAGCGGAGAGATGTATGGATGTTCGGCATCTTAGTGATTATATTGGTCTTTGCCTTGATGCTATGAAGGTTGCTCATCTGAGAAAGAAGTTCTTCTCTTGCACCCGGGGATCCGCTTACTGAACCCAACTCCAGCTTAATAAAAGAAAAACGAAACACTAAGATACAAAGAAGCTTAAGTTATAATTTCAGTTTCTGCTATTCCATAATCTAGATGGTTGCTCCCATGGACTAGTGCCAGCTTAGTTGGCCTTGGCGGCGCGGGGAGTGGGACTCCACTGCGGGTAGTCGAGCGTGGTTGCCGCCTCGTACTCCTGCACCAGGCAGTCAACCACCTCGCGGGCAATATCCAGCTCCGAGAGGTCGTCCTTAAACATGGACATGCGCCGAAAGTTGTCGACGAAGGCGTTGCGCTTCCTCAGCTTGTCGAACTGGATAATGGCCCGCTCGAAGAGCACACTGATGCCCGTGTGGTTGGCCATCATCAGGCCGGACACCTTGTGCGGCGTCTGGACGAAGGGCGAGCTGCGCGACAGGGCCACCTGGATGCTGGCCGGGCCCCACGGTATGAAGTTGGCCAGCTTCCGCTCCCGGATGCGCTGCAGCGACTTATGCACCTGCGACGGGTCCACCTCGCCCTGAATGATGTTCAGGATGGCGAGGAAGCAGTGCTTGCACTGCTTGCTCTGCTTCTCCGACGTCGCGGAGACCATCATGTTCTTCGGCTGCAGCAGGCGCCGCATCACGTCCAGCACTGTGGTCTTCCGCACGTTGGTCGTTGTCTGGGACAGGAGAATCTCTAGGAGAACTAACCGGGGATTGACGAGTTGCTCCAACTCACCTCGTGGTCCGTGATCAGCGGCGTGTAGCCCGTCATGAGGAAGTGCAGCTGCGGCGTGGGAATCAGCGGGGCCGTCAGGCCGATCAGCGTGTTGTTCATGTACGAGGGATAGCGCAGCGTGGTGGTGCTGACGCTCATGATGGTGGACACCAGGTTATTGATCTGACTGAATGTCGGCGTCTCAATGTGCAGCCGGTCGGAGGCGATCCGGTTGAGGGCCGTGTTGTCCAGGACGACGACGCTGTCGGCGCACTGCGTCAGCCGCTTGAGCGTGAGAATCGAGTTGTACGGCTGGACGACCACGTCGCTGACCTCGTCCTGGTTGGGAAACACGCTGTACGTCTGGATGAGCTTCTTGGGGAAGCGGTCGGACAGCCGCTCCAGGACAAACGATCCCATTCCCGACCCGGTGCCGCCGGCGATCGAGTGACAGAGCACAAATCCCTCCAGCGAGTCGCTGTTCTCCGCCTCGCGATCGATGATTTCGAACACCTCCTCCTGGAAGCGCTCGCCCTGGCTGTAGCCGGAGGCCCAGTTATTGCCCGCGCCCCCGCCGTCCTTCGAGAGGAATACATTCTCCTGGTTGTAGAGCTGCATAATTTCGAAAAATCGTTAGATTCGCATTGAGTTAACCTTTTTGTGCCCTTAAAATCAGACTGATACCTTGGCGTAGGGCGTGGAGTTGATGCCCTGGATTACGCGGGGCTCCAGGTCCATGAGCACGGCCCGTGGAATGTAGTGATTGTCGTCCGCCTGGTAGAAGAACACATCCTTGCGGTCCTGGGCATCGTTGGCGAAGTCCTCGAGGACGCCGTCTTGCGAGATCCCGTGCTCCAGGCACAACCGCTTCCAGAACTCGAAGCCAACTGCGCAGGCGCCAGGATTAACGATCGCGTCCTCTATTACAATAATATTTTGAGCTCACTCTGATTGCCGCATTGGCCCAGCTGCAGAGTTATTATTTCGCTAGGCATTTTCTCATAAATTTTCAAACTCCCGTTTTTTCTTTTTCGCTCCTCTTTTCTTCCGTTGGCCGTGACACCGAATTCTAACGGTTCTTCGATGTTGTTGTTGTTGATTGTTATTTCAGGGTTGCCACATGGCGTTCAGAAATGATCGATAGCCAGTCAAGCTATCGATAGCTGAGTTGTCATTTTTAGTATGACCATTTTGTTGAAAAACTTTGCAGCTGGCAAGACTGGCGCCATCCATGATTCTGGTATCTTGGAGCCGTCGAGAGACGGTCACACAGTTCGAACAAAAGGAAAAGGTAAAACGGGCGGACGTGCGTGGACCTCAAATAATTTTTCGCTGCTGTGTGCGTGTATTATTTTGTTTTTTTTTTTTCTTTCCTGGCCTGGCCTCTTGAACAATTTTCTCTGCTGCGTTCCCTGTTTTGCTTACATGCATATTGCCCAGAGTGTGCGTGTGTTCGAGTGGGAGTGTGCGAGAAGAGTTGCTGTTTTCCGTTTCTGTTTTCTGTTGCTGTTTTTCCGTGTGTCTGTGTTTCTTTTGGTGTTCCATTCCGTGCAAACAAAGGAGTTCTTCAGGTCGGGGAAGTGCTGCTGCGTTCACAGTTAGTTTTTGCTTAAATATTGATAAGTGATTAAATCCACTTACAACAGACTGCTGCGACTGTGTGTCCCCGTGTGTGTGTGTGTGTGTGTGTGTGTATGCAATGCTGAAAACGCAGACGAATAGAGGGAGCAAGGGTGGGGAAATAAAGGGCCGATAGGCAGAGTATTGGTCGTGAAGAAGGGTGGGGGGAAAAGGTTATGCATGATGGACGGCACGACAGCAGCTGGCTCTCAGCTGCCGCAAGCGCACAGTGGAGCCTTGCAAAGATTTTGGCTTAGATTCGGTCTCAGATTTACAATTCGATTTTGACACCCTGCACTTCCACGTGTATGTATGTGTGTGTCTGTGTCTGTCAGGCAGCCTGGCCGAGTATGCGTGTGCCAACTGACTTTCGATTCCTCTTTAGCACGGATTTTCTTCTGTGCTGCCATCATTTTTCTTTCATTGCGGCTTGCTGCCTTTCGAGCTTTTTTCGTATACAATTTTTCCACGGAACGGAATCGACAAACGCAGCAGAAAACAGAAGCTGACGAAGCAGCGTGGGCAACAAAGGGGAGCAGAGAAGTCCCCAAATACCTAGTGTTATTTAAGTTTGGTTTTTCTAAAGTTTTAGCTTCTTCGATTCCAATTCCGATTCCGATCGTTGCGTAGGCAAGAAGACCTGCTCTCTCGCCGTGCCAATTCCAGTGGGAGTGCGAGCGAGAAGCAAGCAATACAGCTATTTACAAAAGTATGCGAGAGGTTTTGTCTGCTCGACCTGCGTGCGTGTGAGTGTGTAGGTGTTTATATGAGTGCGGTGCGTGTGTGTGTACTAACTGCTGTTTGTTGTTTTTGTTTTGGCCTGCAATAATAGGAAAGGAAATAATATAAGCCAGACAAGTGAAACACGTGTTTAAAGTAATATACCGTTCTTCCCAATAAACAAAACGCATAAATTCAAAAAGGTGCACTTGCCAGAGGACCAGGACATTGGTCAAAGCAAAAATCCAACAACTAAAAAAAAAAGACTAAAAAGAAAACGGACTTGCAAAGCCAACGGGAAAAAGCAAGAAATCAAAGTGCAAAACTGAACACCAAAAAGCAAAGAGAGGCAGAGCGAGAGACGCACACAAGAGAGCGCATGCTGGGCGCCGCAGGAGAAGAAGAAGAAGCACCCGCCGCAGCAGCAGTGTAGTAAGAGTGAAGTAAAGTGGAGCAGGACAGGAAGCAGGGTGCTCAGGAGAGCCAACGAAAACAACAAAGAACCAGGCGTCTGAAAAGTCGTCGTTTTTAATCTACCTCCAAACAAAAGCAAAAGAAATCTAAAAGCACAATAACTACAAATCAAGTTAAATAGAGTAATAAGTAACAAATGCGAATAACAAAAAGTATAGAAACAACAATCAACAATCAAAGGCAACACCAACGACAAGTGACAGCCACTGAAAACGCCATCTACCGTCGGCGAGCAGAAGCAGCAGATGACAGACAGAGGAGACGGAGACAGCGATAAAGAGAAATAGAGAGCGACAGAGCAAAGAGAGGAGCACAACAATTTTTGCTGCGCCAGTAAGTGAAACACAAACAACAAAGGCCAGGCGAACTGCGACTTTTGGCTTTCTTCGCTGCTCGTTGTTGTAGTGTTACTGCTGCTACTGCCTCCCGTCCCATTGTCATCGCAGCAGCGGAGAGAGCGAGACGAGCCGGGAGCAGGGTGCCGATAGCAGATAGCGGAGAGCGGAGAGCGGGGGAGCTAGCTCCCCACGAACATCATCTCACCTCCGATTGGACCAGAAAGTAATCACAATAACGAAGAAGTAAAACTCAGACCAGTTGCCTTTTTTGCCCGCCACAAGATGGCGTGCCTTAACACCCTGAAGCAGGAAATCAAAACTCTGGAGAAGATCTTTCCCAAGAACCACGAGCGCTTTCAGATCCTCAATTCCAGCGTCGACGAGCTCCTCTGCCGGTTCATCGACAAGAACGGGAAGCGCTACGACATCCATGCCAACATAACGGTAAGTCCAACTGACCCCGGCTTAACACCCACGCATACACACAAACATACTTACATACGCTCGTTTTGTGCACAGCAAGAAAAAGAAGGGTGAGCCTAGGCGCTTTTTGACGGATTGACAGATGCAGCAGCGTTTAAACCTAAAGTTTACAATTTCCTGACGTTTCCCACGTCGGACACTTGTAAATGTCAAATAAATACCCTGTTCCATTGGAGAAAGTCAATATATTACACTTGAATTTATAAGGGGTCCTGGATGGGTCACATGCAAGGTTCAGAAAGTTTTCAAGTCGGCATTCCTCACAGGTTTCTCGTAGTATACATTTAACATCTGGCTAGCACCTCTATGTCACAAACCTTATCAGAAACTGTTTTGCTTTGCTGTTAATTCAGCAACACACATTTCCATTAAATGCACAAATCTTTGGCCTTGCTTTTAGGTTGCTTACAATGACTCACAGCGGGGGCTGGGTGAAATGCGAAAGCGTCTAATGGGCTTCTAACAAGTTTTCCCATGAAACTGACCTTCTCGGCAATTTTAAATGTAATTTTCGCAATCAGCCCCGCAAAGTGCATGCGAATATACAAATTTAAGCAAGATTGCATAGTATAAACAAGTTCAGCAAAGACTGCAACTTATTAATATCATATATAATTATACAAACATGAACAAACCCACAAGTTATTTGATCTCCGTGCAATTGGCTTATCGTCCAAGACACTCGCTCCCTTTATCGTTATCGTAGATCGTTACCCGCCAACTGGGGAGAATGGGGGCACGGAATAGTGGGAATAGCGGCATCAGGAAAGTGCCGTGTTTACAATTGGTTTGCGTTTGTGATTGGGTGTTTAAGGGAGGTGGTGGTGGTATTGACTCTCTGTCAGCTAGACCCACTCTCCACTCACTACTCTCCACTCGCTCTACATAATTGTGCAATGCAATGACAACGGTATTTGTGATGAGACTGCAAGGGCCCCTATAAAATGTATTCAGGATCCGTATCGTTGTGATACCAATACCTTTTGATGATTCATTGATCCAAATACAGTTATTTATTTATAAAGCTTCGTTTAAACATTTTCTCTTAAACTATTCAGTAACATAACTACCAATATACCAATTTATTTAACTCCCGCTCTAAGCCGAAATGATCCTGGATAAGGGTGAATATGTATTCATTTTGCTTTTCGATTGTTGTATATTTTTTTTTGCAAAGTTCAGCTTTCCGTGATCAGCTCAGAGATTACATATTGTAATCTTTTTCGATTACGTCTGCCTTTGTGAGTGTACATTTTTATATTTTCTTGAATTTCTCCTTTCTTCCTTGTATTGCTTGCTATCCTTGTCTGGTCGTTCTTCCCGTTGTTCTTCTCCTTTGTGTCGCCAATCTTAGTGGGATCGTTCCATCTTCTCGCTCTCTCCTGCTCTTTGGATTGTGAGAGTGTGTGTGTTATTTCTTCATTTCCCACGCTACTCAGTTGAGTTGTATCCATATGTGTGTGTGTGCATGTGGTGGTCCGCTCTCTTCCGTGCTCTCTTCTGGCCTAGTCCTGTGTCGATAACCGATCACACAGCATTTACGTTTCACGCTCAAATTTATTCCCCAACAAAAGCAAAAGCAAAAACAAAAAACGAAGACGGTATGATTCACTCGTCGCTCGCTCGATCGATCAGTTGCCAAGCTCCCCAGCCCTCGTCCTCCTGCTCCGACCCAGCTGCCCAGCTGTTCTCTGTGCACTGATCCCCGCCTGGTTCAACGATCTAATTAAAGGTTATAATTTCGTACTTGCTGTCGTCGGCGAAGCCACTTTATTTGTTTATTTACATGTGTATGCAAAGTAGAACTGGCGGCGTCCGGCGACAAATTCACCTGCGAACGAGAGCCGTGAATGGAGAATTGAGAACAGAGGTCGGAGAGCGGCTAACGATTGTGGAAACAAGAGAGATCTTTTGTCTGCGCCCAATTGGCGGGTGCACACACAGTCAAAGTCCTTGACCCACCCCAAAACACGCGATTCCCATTGCCAAACTTACAGTGATTACTGCCTAGAGCTGTCCAGACTATAGCTTTTAGAATCATCAAATATCTGGTAAATGTTACCAAGATAAACAATAAAACAATCCCATTGGCAAGATATTCGTTTTAAAGGTTATTACTGACAATTATTGTTTCAATCCTTATAGATCTATACACTGACCTAGAGCTTTCCACAAAGATTAATCTAATTACTAATAATGTTAAGAAAATCAATGGGCTCCGTTTACATTAGCCTTTTTTTTGCATACTGGGAACAAATGCGTTTTTCTGATATATCGAAAGGATAGCCACAACAAGAAATATAACCTTGTGCCTGCTGGTTGCGGGTTTCTTCATATTTTAGACTGCTTTACGAGTATTGTTGCCTATCGCGTATCGATACTGAAGCAACAAAACAGATCTGTTCTACGAAAGCCAAAGGCAAGCGCCTTTCCTACATTTATTACAGTTCTTGCTTAGCTTGTGCAGTTTTTAGTTCACCTGCCAGCATTTCTCAGGTATTACTCCATTTCTAAAAGCATTTATTTCTGTGGCGAAGTCCAACGAGCTTGTGTATGTGTGGATAATTAAATAAATACCATTTTTGTATTCATAAAGTAGTCTAATAATCTCGTTGTGCCTTTAGGAAACGTATCCCTCATCGCCGCCAGTTTGGTTTGCCGAGAGCGAGGAGACGAGCGTCACAAATGCTGTTCAAATACTTAGCAATACAAACGGACGTGATAATCACGTGATTAATCAGGTAAGTCGCCAGAGTCAGTCCCTGGATGAGCCGCCACTGATTCCCAATCCTCAATCCTGCCTGCAGGTGGGCATACTGCTGCGCGAGCTGTGCCGATTACACAACGTTCCACTGCCACCCGACATCGACAACCTGGCGCTGCCGCTGCAAACGCCACCGCCATCCGCTTCGCCACTGCGCTGCGAACAGAGACCCGGCGGCGGCGGTGGAGCGGGGGGCGGCGGTGGCGGCGGAGGACAGCACGGCGGCAACGAGGAGACAGACTCGGACCAGGAGGACATCGAGGACCCAATCGGCGAGAGCGAACAGGAGAGCGAGGGCGACGAGGACTTGCCGCTGGAGATGGATGATGTACGAAGTACAAACAAGGTGAGACCGGTGAAGGGTGACTATAAAATATAAATAATATAAATAATATGCCTGTCTGGACTTGCAGAAGGACGACATGGAAGTGGAACACTTAGCGACCCTCGAAAGACTGCGTCAAAGTCAAAGACAAGACTATTTAAAAGTGAGTTGAAGCCGGAAGCCTGTTTTATGTAATGCTACAATCTAATGCGAATTTACTGAAATTTCAGGGTTCCGTTTCGGGTTCCGTGCAGGCAACCGATCGATTAATGAAGGAACTACGTGATATCTATCGTTCGGACGCCTTCAAGAAGAACATGTACTCGATTGAGCTGGTGAACGAGTCGATCTACGAGTGGAACATACGCCTCAAGTCCGTCGATCCGGACAGTCCGCTGCACAGTGATCTGCTAATGCTGAAGGAGAAGGAGGGCAAGGACAGCATACTGCTCAACATTCTGTTCAAGGAGACGTATCCCTTCGAACCGCCCTTTGTGCGCGTCGTTCATCCGATCATCTCAGGTGGGTTTCGGTCGCTCGCCTTAGCGTTGAGTTGGCAACTAAAGCAAGCCCTATATTATCAGGCGGCTATGTGCTCATCGGCGGTGCCATCTGCATGGAACTGCTGACGAAACAGGGCTGGAGCTCAGCCTATACCGTGGAGGCGGTGATCATGCAAATAGCTGCCACTCTGGTCAAGGGCAAGGCGCGCATCCAGTTCGGAGCCACCAAGGTATGAACTGGAAACTATGTTTAAATGTTATAATTTCGCTAATACACGTTTTCGTTTAACAAACAGGCGCTGAGTCAGGGCCAATATAGCTTGGCACGAGCCCAGCAGAGCTTCAAGTCGCTGGTCCAGATCCACGAAAAGAACGGTGAGCTAAGCCTAAGCCTAAGCCAGGTGCCATGATTTAATTTAATAATTATTTTTTTTTGCTCATTTCCACAGGCTGGTTCACGCCGCCCAAGGAGGATGGCTAAGGCGGCTAGCCACCGGCCCAGACGCACACCTTCCTTCAGATTAAAGCACGCCACAGCACACCCTTCACCCACACCCCCGCAAAATACTACCACCCATCCACTACTACCCACACCCACATCCACGCACTCGCTTTAACACTCGCCTCCGGTGTGATCCGATCTGGCCTGGATCTGGCAGATCGAGGAGAGTGCCAACGCGGCTCGATAGTTCGGTAGTTCGATAGTTCGAGGGACGACGAAAGTTATTTGACCCCGATGGCCACATTATGTAGTTCCATTTGTTTTCAAGCAAATATCATTTGTAAATGCCACCTATGTGTACGTATGTAATTGTGTCGCCCCAAGAGATGATTGTGAACCTCGAGCCAAGCCAAACCAATCCAAATCCTGATCCTGTTGCTTGTACAGAGCCTTGGAACTTGGACCTTGAGCTGGAGCTGGAGCTGGAGCTGGAGCTGAAGCTGAAGCTGGCCAGAAAAAGAGTGTAAAGTGTAAAGGCAATATCTGTTATTATGTATATGAATATAATTTGTAATCTAATTGTAAATGTAGTAGTGGCTCCAACCCCATCACACACCACACACCACACACACACACCATACCACACACCCATCTCGCACACACACGCCTAATTGTAACTAGTTAAGACGCCTAATTGTATTCTTACGTTTAGCTTAACGAATTGTGTAATCTTATATTTTCTCCATCTCTGCTGTTGGGCGAAAGCAAGCAAACAGCAAGAATATAGGAAGGAGGCGCGATTGAAGCGAGATCGAGCGGCATAGATATATATATATACCTATACATACATATAAATATAATTATAAATACACATAAATCTATATATACTGAACTTAGTGCGAGAGTGTAGCTTAAGCAGAGTACGGAACGATGCGTCGTCAGCGTAAGCGTAAGCGAGCAACTTCTAATTGTAAATTCGTCTTTCCAAATAATCGTAAAATAACAACGTAAACGTAAACGTAAATCTAAATCTAAATCTAAATCTAAATCTACACCTACATCTAGACAAGAATGCTAAACTATAAAGCGAGATCAACATTTTGACGGAGGAGCGAACGAAGATCTACAAATATTTGCAAGCGTAATGCATTAAAAAAAAAAAACAGAAAACAGAAAAATACAAAAAAATACAAAGCAAGCGAGTTAGTTCGTCGAGGGCAACTGTTTTGTAGTTCCCCTATATTATTATGATTTTTTTTATTACTCGTACAACGGCAAACAAAATTCAATTGTACATTTCAAAACCGAAATTGGCAAGCACGACGAAATGTTCATTTTAAGTATGTATTTAATAAAGAAAGATATATACATGCATAATATCTATGAAAAGGCTAGATTTTCTGGAAGGGCTGGGGCTGAGCAACGCCATACGATTTTGTTTGCACCAGAAAGGTGGCTGTCATATTGCCAATCGAATGTATGGCCATCTTAGAGGTTCTCTCTCAGGTTTTGTGGGTAGGAGCTTACACAAACAAAGCCAATGAGTGGTTTTTCTGAAGTGTAAACTCAAAACATACACTCATCGATGGGGATATGCGCTGTGGGTTCAGGTGAACAGGAACAGGCTACGCAAAGGTATAGTGTATGTTACCTACACTATGATTTCTTAGTCACAGTAAATAAATCTGAAAAAAAAAATATTTAAAAAACAGCTGAAGAGAATCTCTCCTCCGCTATGGCTTGTACATTGCCGGCAAAGCGTGGAAGAGAAAGAGAGAGAGAGAGAGAGACATAAGGCACACACAACACTTGCCAGAAAAACTCTGCGTACACCAATTTTCTGTATTTTTGGCTTAAAAAAAGGTAAAGGAAATGTGTAAATTTTATTAGCTTTCTTGTGGCGTTATTCTTTATTTTGTAGCTCTTAACATTTAGATAATATAACAAAAAATGTACAAAATGGTAAGATTTCCATTCAGAGAAAGTGTGTCAACAAAAACTGGTAAATAAAACTTTTGATTTGTTTTTTTTGGCATTGATACCTGTAAACTAAACTTCGTTTACTTGTTGCTTATCATATTTGTACATTTATCTTGTGACAACACAGGGAATATCAGAAGTTATTGATCTTGATCTGGTGAAACTCATAGTGAAACTTTGCTAGCTTTATTGGTACAAATAGTTATTTAAAATGTTAATTCATGTGCCAATGAAATTTCCCACCTCCGATCTTTCACTTAGACCGCGGTTCTTTCGATTGCGAACTTAATCGAGTCCTTGGGCAACCGAATCCCCTCTCGGGAGCTCCGACAGTACCCAAAAATTCACATCGGTCTTCGTTCTGCTTTCCGACTGTTGCCTGACTTTAAGGATAAGGATCATAAACTTCTGTGCCCGACCAAGCTTTATTTTTAACGTGATATTGGTCCTTGTAGGGCTCTTTATTTTGGTTTATCCACTGGACTTTTCCTCTTGAATTCTCCCTTTTCATTGGTGACCCTCGATAATGCTCGCAATGCATGGACTTGGATGAAAAGAGGCCCAGTTGAACGGCAATTGCAAACCTATTTACACTTTATTAACGCTAAGCTGCAGCACAAGTTCATACAGATCTTCAAGCTATTGCAGGCGAGCTTCAAGAAGATGTCTGTGACCCAGATTATTCCAGTTGAGAAACTGATCTAAGGTCCTTTCCAGGACAACCTTGAGTTCCTACAGTGTTTTTGGAAATTCTTTGATGCCAATTGCCAATGCCAGCGAGAGACGGTTTTACGATTCCCAGGAGGCGAGGTCTGGCATGTCAATATGAGTTCATGTATTCGAGTCTGTGTATAAGCCCAGTATCAGTCACACAGAGAATTTAGAACCGAAAGTGCTCCGAGATAGAAAACCAGAAAAAGTAGAAAAAGAAAAAAGTAGAAATTCAAAATTATTCCTTATCGTAATCGGGCGCATAAATAATGTTTAAAACCTCTTTGAGAATCTCTAGTTTCCGGCACTTTGAGTAGTAGAAATCCCGTTCACTTGCCATGATCTCTAGGCTTTTACTCATCTCCTTGAAGTCCTTCGAGAGTTTTTCAATCTGCCGTTGAAGGTCCGAGTTTCTCTGCTCCAGCTCGTCCCTGGCCTGGCTGGACTCCATTCGGATCGTCTGTTTGGAGATGGAGATTTTGACGTCGACCTTAGCTCTCGGCATGTCCTTGGACGAGCTGGACATTGCTTGGACGTGCTGACCGATGACCGAGTTTCCCTGATCGATCTTCTGCTTGGAGTGTCTTTGTCATATCCTTTGGCTAGAGCTGTTCGATGACCGATTTTCCCTGGTCGAACTTCTCCTGGGTGAGTGTAGTTGTGGACTGGCTGGACGCTTTCTCGATCGGCTGATTGCCCACCGAGCCTCTCGGGTCGATCTTCCTTTCCACGGACAAAGACGTCCGCATGTCCTAGAGCAACTGGGACATTTCTGGGACGTGCTGGTCGATGACCAAGTTCACCTGGTCGAACTTCTTCTGGGTGAGTGTAGTTGTGGACTGGTTGGACATTTTATCATTCGGCTGATTATCCACTGAGCTTTTCAGGTCTATCTTCCTCTCCAAGCCCCGAGAGGTGGGCATGACCTTCGGCCGATTGGACATTTCTTGGATCGACTTATGGGCGATAGGGCCTGCTGTGCCTGAAGATGTGCAAATCTCCATGAGACAGTTAAAAGCTTCACTAGGTTGCCCGTGGGGCCTCGACGGCGTATCTTTGTAATCATCCAGGCGGCTGAGGGCGTCCTTGCCGAAGTCGCCGCATTCGAGCGGGCTCTGACGGTCGACGGCTGCTCTCCGGCGGACTGGACCGGCACGTGAAGATCTACGATGTGAGCACGTACAAGACAGTGCATACGTTGACCTATCCGAATGCCGTGGTCAGCCTGGACGATGGACAGCGAACCGAGTCACCTGAAAAGATCCTACGTCCAGGGCGAGGACAAGGCACCGCGAATGCTGCCCTCCAAGGCGGCGGAGAGATACGTGGTCCTTGTGGAGTGACACCCACCACACGCCGCCGCTCGGTTAGGTAATGAAGGCCTTGCGGAGAGGAATAGTCTGGGTAAACTCGGTCATCAATCAGCACGTCCCAGGAATGTCTAAGCAGCTCAAGGACATGCGGACGTCTTTGTCGGTGGGCAATCAGCCGATCGATAAAGTGTCCAGCCAGTCCACCACTACGCTCACCCGGGAAAAGATCGACCAGGGAAACTCGGTCATCGAACAGCTCCAGCCAAAGGACATGACCAAGACTCTCCAAGCAGAAGATCGATCGGGCAAATTCGGTCATCGATCAGCACGTCCAAGCAATGTCCAGCTCGTCCAAGGACATGCCCAGAGCTAAGGTCGACGTCAAAATCTTCATCTCCAAACAGACGATCCGAATGGAGTCCAGCCAGGCCAGGGACGAGCTGGAGCAGAGAAACTCGGACCTTCAACGGCAGATTGAAAAACTCTCGAAGGACTTCGAGGAGACGAGTAAAAGCCTAGAGATCATGGCAAGCGAACGGGATTTCTACTACACAAAATGCAAAATGCCGCAAACTAGAGATTCTCAAATTGGTTTTCGACATTATTTATGCGCCCGATTACGATAAGGAATAATTTTGAATTATATTTTTCTACTTTTTCTGGTTTTCTATCTCGAAGCACTTTAAAATTAAAATTAAAATGTAATAAAAAACTAAAAATAAAATATCGGAACGTGTGCATTATATTAAATTTATATTGTTTACGATTAAGTTTGTGTTATACATATATTCTGGTAATTATATATCCTCTGAAAGGTTTTCTTTGTTATTTACTTAAAAAAATGAGAAAATTCTTTACTTGTCAATACCTTCCCCAATGTGTGGGCATAATTGTTAATTTTCCTTAAGAATTCATTTTAAATACTGAGTAGCCCTGCTGCACATTCCTCGAATACTTTACACCCACATGCCACTCGAAGCATTTGGATAATGCAACTGAAGGTTGGGTTGTTAGTCTGGAGAATTATGTGACTTGGTTACCCGCTTTCGCGCCCAGGGGGCTCGTCCTCTTGGCCAAGCTAAGGCGATAAATATTCAAGTGTAAATGGATATGGACCCAAGAGGGAGCCTCTGCCCAGCAATGAAACAATAATGGACGGAGGGAGAATTTAAACTTAAAGGTAACTTTATTAGCCAAACTTTCTTGGTTTTCGGGATTCATTTGTTTAGCGTTCATTCAAAATTATGAATTTTTATCCAGCATCTATTTCGCTGCGGCCAAATTTTTATACCCGGTACTTATAGGGCACAAGGGTATTATAAGTTAGTGCTAACCGAGAATGTATGTAACAGGCAGAAGGAGAAATCTCCGACCCTATAAAGTATATACATTCTTGATGAGCGTCACCAGCCGAGTCGATTTAGCCATGTCCGTCTGTCCGTCTGTCCGGCCGGCCGTCTGTCCGTCCGTCCGTCCGTGTGAAACAACAAATCTTAGAGATTTTAAGAGCTAGAGTTACCAAATATGGTGACAACATTGGAATCTGTTAAACGCACATTAATTTTGTTTTAAAATTTGGCCACGCCCACTACAGACCTAAAAGACTTAATAAGTAGGCAATCGCGGACGTGTTCTGAAAATTTGAGTAAAATCGGATGACAAACATGGAAGTTATTATACAAAAAAGTTTCTGTGTATACTTCTTCTTCTTCTTGAGAGAGAGAGATGCTGAGAGCGCACGTGCGAGTTGCTCAACATGTTCTTAGCAACATTTGTCTCTTTTGAGTGTTGCTCAACATGTGTCCTGCAACATTTGTTTTCATTTGTCAACATTTTCTTTTTCCATGTTCATGTGCTATTCAATTTCACCCACAATGCTTTGGGTACCGGGTATCTCACAGGCGGTCACACTTGACTGTAGCTGTAGAAAAATAATACAAGGTACAACCGAAAGATACAACACGAGGACAAACCGTGCCGAGAACTGCATGAAAAAGGCGGTCGAGAACAGTCAAGTTCTTGAGCAAATACCCATAATTGTTACAAAATGTTTAAATAATATAACAGAGCCAAAAACAAACAAAATCCGAAACAAAAATAAAATGGCATATTACTTTTATTTTTTCTCTCCTTAGACAATTTAGTTAAATTAAAAAAAAAAAAATTAAAGTGTTAATTCATGTGAAAAAACAGCTAAAATCCTAAAAAAATGAGTACATTTTTGAGGTTATGCACATTAAGTTAACTTTAAGTTTATAATATAAAAAAAAATGTTTGCTTAACTTTTATTAGTTTTATTTTATAGCCAATGAAACTTCCAACAAAATGAGGATCTTGCGAGTCCTTGGACAACCGTATCCCCTCTTGGGAACTCCGACAGAGCGCAAAACGTTCACATCATTCTCCGTTCTGTTCTGCTTTAAGGATAAGGATCACTTCTGTGCCCGACCAAGCTTTGTAGTTAAAGTGATGATGGTCCTTGAAGGGTTCTGTCTTTTGGTTTATCCATTGTACTTTTCCTCTTGTATTCTTCCTTTTTATTGGTGACCTTCGATAATGCTCGCAATGCTTGACTTGGATGAAAAGAGGCCCAGTTGAACGGCAATTGCAAACCTATTTACACTTTATTTACGCTAAGCTGCACACAGAATGCACTTACATTTGTTCCTACTAATTAAATAAGCTAGACTATTGGCTTAACCTAAGACTCTTCTCTCCTCTCCGCAAGTCCTTCATTACCTAACCGAGCGGCGGCGTGTGGTTGGGGTCACTCCACGAAGACCACGTATCTCTCCGCCGCCTTGGAGGGCAGCATTCGCGGTGACTTGGCCTCGCCCTGGACGTAGGCGGGCTTGCGCTTCACCTCGCCGCTGTCCATGGAGACGCCAATAAGCATGTCCATGGCGCCCTTTAGCCGCATCAGCTCGGCGGTCAGCTGGATTTCCGCCTGGACAGCTGCCGACAGGCGTTCCAGGGCCTTGATGAGCTGCGGACTGCAGGCCACCAGCTGCCGCTCGAACACATCCAGCACTGTGCTGGCGGCGTTCATCAGCGGCCGCATGAAGCGCGCCTCGCCCAGGTGGGTGCACACAAAGTCGATGAACTGGACGAGCACGGGGTCGGGCCGACCGGTCAGGGCCTTGTCCAAGGAGCGTCGGTGCAGCAGGTCCGTGACTACGGCCACTACCAACTCCGGCTGCTTCTCCATCTTCTGCGGCAGCATCACGTCGTCGAGGGCCTTCTTGTGACTGAACTGCCGCAGATGGACGTCGTAGGTTTTCAGCCCCGTGCCCTTGGACCTCTCCTTGATGACGTGGTCCACCTGGGGCAGGGGGCCGTCCGGCTTGGACATCTTCTGCTGCTTTTGCTGCTTCCGCGCCCGATCTGCACGGATCTTTTTCAGGTGGCTCGGCTTGCTGTCCACGATCATGCGGCGAATCGTGACCAGTCCATCGACCATGCCGGCCACGACAGCCTGATCCCCGGGCGACACGGCCAGGCTGACCACGGCATTCGGATAGGTCAACGTATGCACTGTCTTGTACGTGCTCACATCGTAGATCTTCACGTGCCGGTCCAGTCCGCCGGAGAGCAGCCGTCGACCGTCAGAGCCCAGGCGCAGGCAGGTGACGGTCTTGTGGTGCTGCGACATCATTGTCAGCAGCCGGCAGCCACTGATCATGTCCCACACCCGCACCTGGGTGCCGCCGGCGGTGACGAAGATCGAGCCGTTGGGCAGGAAGAGCATGGACTCCACGGGCGCCCCGTGATCCAGGCTACGCTGCACTGGCGTCTCCTGCCGCGTATCGTACAGATTGATCTTGCCGTCGTAGCCGCCGGACACGAACATGTACCCCGCCTGCGGATGCATGGCTCCCGCCCGGATGTAGTCCGTGTGCGAGTCCTCGTACGTCTGCACCACCTTCTCGTTGGCCACGTCCCACAGCCGCACCGTTTTGTCGTCGCTGAAGCTGGCCAGCTGCAGTTTGTCCGCCGTAAAGAAGGTGCGATGGACCGGCGCCGTGTGTCCCTTGAAGAGGCGCAGGATGCTCCGGTTGGTGGTGTCGAAGAGCTTCACGTGGCCCTCCTCGTCGCCGGCGGCTAGCAGCCGGCCATCCTGCCGGAACGTGGCTCCGTAGGCGGTCTTCTGAAACCTCGACAGATTCTTCACCACTAGCTTGGTCACCAAATTGTAGATCTGCACGCGCACCGAGCAGGTCAACACAAAGTTGTCCGGTTCGCTGGGGCTGAAGTCCACGTAGTCGATGGTGTTGTGCTCCTTTAGCTGCTCCGGTTTCTACATTGGGTTTGGGTTAAATAGCAAACAGTCATCGGTTAGTTTTAAGCTGGAGCTCTGCTGCTCCTGTTGCTTCCCCTTCTTACCGCCAGACGCTCCCAGTAGACTGTGTCTGGGGTTTCCACCTGCGCCCGCTGCTGGAGCCTTCGTATGTTCAGTGGGAGGAAGTTACTATGCATCCTGGCTGTGACTAATTCTCCGGTAATCAGTGATCTTTTATTTCTATTTCCCGCGCACGTGTTCCAAATAAAAAACTCGCTTAAGAACGGACGAACTGTGGGCAGTGTTGCCAATTTAGCTATTTTTCCACTAGCTCTAGCATTTTCCGATTAACAAATGCGGGAGACAGCAATTTTCCAAACCAAATTGGCATAATTTTATTGAGAAGTGTTAAAGATATTCCAATACTCGGACATACACCTTATTAGAAGGTATAGTCTTGAGATCTTAAGGCCTGTTTAGCCACCAATTTTTCAGCTATTTCTAGCTGTGCTCAGAGTTTAGCTTTTTTTTATGACCCGAAGAGTTGGCAGCACTGATTGTGGGACCATGCTTTCGAGTGCCGCAACCGCATTGCGCATCAAGAGTTATCGATTATCGATAGACAAATCTGGCTATAATCTGAATTGTTAGAAATTGCAGACTAATAAACATTTTAGAAATATTTAATTGCAGAAAATAAGGAAATTGTTCATCAAATAAATCTGCAAGCTTACAAGCACATATGCTCCCCCGACTTTAACGGGTGTACCTAAGAACAGGATTGATAAGTTATAAATGTATGTAGAATAACAGTTTAGCAAGGTAATATAAAGGAAGTATTTTGAAATCAATATTTGAAGATTCAAATTTAAAACCATTCTAGTTTTCAGCTGCACTTAAGTTGGCTATTTAATAGCTATTTCTGGCTCCTGTTGGTTTCTTCTTCTTTACCCACCTACGTCCAGTTATCGATAGGCGGTGGGTGCTGCGTGTGCACAGGCAAACACATGTTTGCAACAACAAAAATAATAGAAACAAACCGAGCAGCAAAAACAACAACAACAACGACGCACGGCACATATGCTGGCTCCCCCGAAATAGGAAATATAGAATCACATTGCCAAATTACAATTCGCCTGCCGTGATCCGCTGGGAACTGCGCTTGGCGAGTGCAGAGGAGAGAAGCCCGCCTCCGTCGCGTAATAATAGTTGGGGCAGCCCCAGCGGCCTGGACCTTCCGTTTCGGGTTGAGATCTCGCGTGTGTGCGCCGCCGTCGCCGCCCGGCAATAACAATAACAAATTCGCTTTTAATTGAAATTTATTTGTTGTGATGCGCCTGCCACTGGGGGCTCCGTAGTCCGTAGTCGTAGATCGTAGACCGTAGTCGTAGTCCGTGGCCCGTAGCCCCTCAACCTTCATCGTTGCCGTCGCCGCCGTCGCCGCCGTTGCCGCCACGCCCCCCAAATCTTAATTAACCGGAGCTACGCGAAGGAATTGAGCATGTTAATATGTTAATTGGAAGCAATCAATGTGCCTAAAGCCCTCTCTCGAATCGAACGCGAACGCGCAGGCGAACGGAAGCGATCCCGTATAGTCCGCATCGGAAGAGCAGTTAGTCTAGCGATGGAAGCCATGGAGGAGGAACGCAACGAGAAGAAGGTGCTCTGCGAGAAGATCATTCGGGACATCAATGCGGTGTTTCTCAAGGATCAGGATCTGTAAGTACGAGAGTATAGCCTTCTATGCTCCATTTATTACTTAGAACGCAGAGTCGTTAGGTGCCCATCATCATGTGAGGCAAGCTATGATGATTCCCATTCGGTTTTCATTAAAATCTCGAGTATATACCACGATGACCTTGCCTACGCCAACCACATGTTGAGGAATCCGACCGAATCTATGCTAGGCGAAAGGAGAGATAACCAATCTTGATTTGTGGCCAGTATTGTAGGTTTCTGGATTAGATTAGCTCTCAATAATGCCGATTCTGCATAATTTGTTCTGATTTCAAGTTGCCTTGCCTTTTCACAGCGCCTCCTTCGAGATCATTCCCAAGGAGACCAATTGCAACAAGTCGCCGGTGGTGCACGTGGAGCACAATCTGGGCCTGGAGTCGTGGTGTGCCCAACATGTGTACGATCACGCCCATCGCACCCTCATCTCCCATCGACGCCAGTCGTCGCAGCAGCAGCTGCGAACGCTCCAGCAGCAGCAGCAGAGCGACGCTCTGGCCAAGTACCTGAACGTTGCGCTGCTAATCAATCCCGATGTGACCACCTTCTGGCACATCCGCCGCCAGCTGGTGCAGAAGAACCGGCTGAGCATCAACAAGGAGCTGCAGTTCTCCGCCCTCGTGCTCTCCATCAAGCCCAAGTCCAACGAGGCCTTCGCCTATCGGCGCTGGCTCTACTCCTTTCAAAGTGAGTGCTGGGCGAGGCGGGGAAAATATGCAATTAAATGCAAAATAATCTTGTCCTTTTCCAGGCGCCGATGCCATTGATTGGCCCAACGAGATCGGCATCTGCGAGCGGGCCGCCGACCGTTGCGCCAGCAACTACCACGCCTGGTCGCACCGCCAGTGGATCCTGCAGAGCGGCCCCTGCCTGCTGCAATCGGAGCTGCTGCGCACGGAGAAGTTCATGCGCAAGCACATCAGCGACTACAGCTGCTACCACTATCGCCAGGTGCTCCTCGGTCGCGCCTACGAGCTCTGCTTTGCCATGCCCAGCGACCCTGGACTTGGGTCCAATTGCTCCTCACCGTTCTCCAGTCTGCAGCAGCTGCTGGCCAACAACTACGGCCTGAAGGGGGCCGAGAGCGCAGAGGACCTGCTGGAGCTGCTGCTGCCCAGGCTGGATCGCAGTTCGGTGAGCAGCCAAAGGCTGCACTCCTTCCTCTACTGCTGCAATGTGGCCGCCAGCGATATGCGCTTGTGCGTGGAGCAGCAGGCCATGTACGGGCAGCGGGACTGCTTCGAGCTGCATCGTCGGGCCGCGCTCAAGTTCATCGTGGAGCAGTGCGTCCGCCTGGAGGCGGGCCTGCCGGCGGTCAGCAGCGGCGGCGGTGCTTATCCAGCGTCTGCAAATGATCTGCAAGCATACTTGAGCCAGCTGGACTTTGAGGCCCATCCCTTTCTCGCGGCCGTGCGGCGGGAGGAGTCTTCGCTGGGCGTCAAGCACCGGCGCTGGTGCAACCTTCACCTAAGCTTTGGCTATCCAGCGGATTAGTCGCTAGTCGCCGGCGGGACCTGAGAAACATTGTGAAAAGCTCAAAGCTGCGGACCAGCAAGTTGCGCGCAGCGAGGAGAACTCAAATCCATCTACCCCATAGGATTACATACTCTTTTCGCCTGGACCCGTTCGTTCTGGTTCTCGATTCGTTTTTAATTATAATTTTTAACAAGAAAGAAAGCTACCTTGGGGATTCTGAAGTACCCTGGCAGTTTGCGATTGATATAGTTTTCTGATCTGCAATAGAAAGAAAAGATTACACAGAAAGTTTCATTTAGAAAATTGAGAGCTCAGTTTGCCTAGAAATGGATGACACCACTAGATCGACTTGGCTGTTGATGTTCATAAAAATGTATAGCTTGGCTTGATGATAATGAATATAATTTATAACGGATCGAAGAACAGGAGAAACGGGAACAGGACTCTTTATATACTCTATCTATATATATATATATATATACTTGTATGTATTTACGCCCCAAAGACAAATGTTCAACTACTAGCCCGATATGAGACGGATGCCTCTGGATCCGGATCCCACCAATTGCATTTCGATATATATGTTAGCGTTTAACTGTTCGCCCATGTTCTCGATCCGATATCGGGGCAGGACTTGTTATCTATCCCCATGACCAGATGTACGATTTAACCGATTATCGCCATGCCATGCACGTGTTTGTTGTTAGCCAATTTGCAGTTAGTTTTAAATAAATCCAACCAACAGACGACAGGAGGTGGTCGCTCAATGGGTGGGTCAGCACTGGGGTCAGGAGGCTATCGGCTACCCACCTTGCACGGCGAGAAATAGGCGGTCCAATCCAGGCTTGTATCTAACGAAGTATAACTAACCTCCACTTTTTAGGCATCCTTTGCTTAGATCTATCCCTGTAAACACTTAATACCACATTTAGATATCCAAAAAATCCATTAAATCGCTTCATCTTGTTGACATGATACAGTGTCCATCGCCTGCCCATCGTCTGTTTCTCGCCGTGCACTCGGATGGGTTTCGGTTCGGTTCGGCTCGGAACTGGCGGCCACAGTGCGCAATGCGCATGTCCCGGCAGCCGCAGCAGCAGCGAGATGCTGTCGAAGGCAAAGGCAAAGGCGAAGGCTCGACGAGATGACAACAGTTTAAGCAGCGGAATCAGAGACTGGGCAGTAATCCCTGCCAGCGCTCAGTGTGTTTCTGGAGCAGTTCGCGTGCGGCCGTGTTGTGCAGTGTGTGTGTTGAGTGGTCCTGGTTATGGTCCTGGTCCTTGGAGTTTATAAACAATTTGCGATGGTCGGAATGCCTGCTTGCTTGCTTTGAGCGATTAAACAATTTGAAACGGCGATCTGAAGCTGTTCTTCCAGCGGTGCCTGTACTGTTATATGCATTTCCACGCGACTGACTGTGTGTGCGTGAGACTACTAACTGTGTGAGTAACTGTTTGTTTGTGTGTCCGTGGGGTGTGGGGTGGGGGTGCTGGTGCTGTCTTTGTTTGGTTTTTAAAATATTCATATTCAATTTTCATCTTGCCTTTTTGCATTTCTTATCTCCTTCTGCCTCCTGCCTGCCTGTCCCATCGCTCCCTCTCTGTCTGGCGTGCTGCCCGGAGGGGTGAGCATGGCGCCCCCTAGGGGCGTGTGCCCGCAACTGCGCCTCAACTGGAGTTGTTGTGTGTGTGTGGTGGTGGTGGTGGTGAGGGAGTAGTAGTGCCAAGTCTGTTTATGAGTTGATTATGAGCTGCAAAATGTTGTGCCCATTGTCTCCGGGCCTCTTGTCTCCCATTTACCATTTCCCATCTACTGGCAATTCAGGCCAGTCCAATCCAATCCAATCCAACCTCGCCCTGGGGCCAGGCTCCATTCCATTCCCAGTTCCTGACCCTGGGGCCTCAGCTGGCACACCTGCACGTGCGTGTGTGTATACATGTGTAGATAACTCAAAATGGACACACCTGATGATTTTGTGCGAGAGTCTGTGTGTTCCACAGCTAAATTCCTTTGGCCATGGAAGTACAACGACAACGACAATTGCATAGATGGGGCCACACACAGTGGCGACCGCACTAATAGCACCCACTGTGTGACTGTGTGGTTAATTAGCGAAACCTGATTACTGTCCGCAAGGTGAACCGTGGAGTCAAACGCACGCTCCATTGAGATTGATCTACCCCACACGCAGCACATGTCATCGTTGGCCTCGCCAGTCATTCGGGGCTTCATAGAACTCAGAAATGCATTAATTGATTTATTGCACTTCCGAGGGCTTATTGCATTAAGTTTCTTTACATAATTTTGCATGTTTAAGTGTTGCATTTATAATTAAATCCTTAAAGCCTCTTTGGGAGACTTGCGTCAGAGGGGCCTTTCAAAGCATAGGATTGAATCGCGGGCCCAATTTCTTAACTGAAATAAGACTAAATTAATTCATTTAGAAATGGTAAATATATTCAAAAGGATCTATAACTATTACACTTACATTATTAATTTCCAAATAGTTAGGCAGCCTTGAATGAGGATTTCCTTGAATTTCCCCGTTAGCCTCGGCTGAAAGCTGATAATCCTTGGACACATGACATTTCCTGGAAGCATGGAAGTCTGATTTTAGCCAGAACTAGGATGCGTTGCAAAAACTAGTAGTTCCTGGAAAATGCTATTCGGATCCTAAACGCTTGTCGGACATTTTAAGCTAGTATGCATAACGGGGGAAAAAGGAGAAAAGCTGGTTGTGATGCATTGATTCTACGAAAAATGTTTTTCATTTCCTAAACGCTTGTCGGGCTTTAGAGGCTTACGCTAGAGCTGAAATGCAAGATGGGGAAAATTGAGAAAAGCTGGTTGTGATGCATTGACAATTCCTGGAAAATGCTTGTCAGATTTATGTCCTATTTGCGTCGTTAAATGGCTAAATCACCACTTGGCCTGTTGGTGCGGCCGCCACTGTTTGCACTGATGAATATGACATATGTATGCATGTAGCGAAAAGTGGCGTGAGGAGTCCATGTATGTACGTATGTCGTGTGTGGCCCACATAAGTATGCAATGCATGTACGGGCGAGCGGAAGCGCGTGTGCTTGTGTGCGACAGTTCCGTTAGTTCCAGGTGCAGTGACAACTTGCCCGATAGATGGCTCTGCATTCAATATCCACCTCATTTCCGGCTCCATTCACATTCACAGGCATTCCGCTGCAACGGATTACTCGATTATATTCACATCCACGTACAGGGATCGGGGGACAATGAACCCGCCCAAGCAGTGCAGACAATAACTTAAGCATCCGCACTCAACAACATCCACATCCACATCCACATCCAAGGAGGCCCACGGACGGGGATGCCAGTGGAGGACTCAACAGCCTGGAGCAGCGCAGCGGGGCGAGCCAGACCAGCAGGAGAGATGCCAGTTCCGGACTGGCAGCGGTCGTAAGATCCACTGTGGACAAAGTATCGATAAGTCGGCTGAGTCGATAATGGGCAGTCTGCCGAATCTTCACGAGCTCGAGGAGGCGGAGCGCAAGCGGGAGAAGCGGCGCGAGTATGAGCTGCTGCTGGAGCAGCGGGCCCGGGACACGAGTCGCGAGCGGGAGCGCCTCTCCGCCTTCGCCCAGCAGCGCAAGGTGAGCTTGGCAGGCCGATTGGTCATTGCTTATCGATAACAGCGGTGCTAGTTTTGGCGATCGATAACTTATTTGAAAGTAATGGATTTTCCTTGTCTCGGCTTTTTCTTTTCCAATCCAAGCAATCCTCGTATAATGCCTACATAATGGCGGGCCTGGGGAGCGGCGGCGGCTCGCTAAGCCTCAATGCCGCCGCTGGAACAGGCACAGGAACCGGAAACGGAGAACTGCCCAGCGGCAATGGGACGAGCTTCTCCGGCAAGCTGCCCCACCACCCCCAGGGAGCGCAGGGAGCGGGCTCAGCGTTGGCCATAGCAGCTCCTCCTCTGCTGGCCAACACCACGACCGCCACGATGAGTGGATTCGCTATGCTGGGACTGGGCAAGAAGTATGCGCCGCACTCGCACCACCACCAGCACCATCAGCACCAGCACCGTCACTCGCTGACCACCAGGCACCGCGTGCTCCGGACCCGCAGCTCCGGGGGAAACCAGAACGTCTGGGACGAGCAGATGATGGAGGTGAGTGGGCTGTGGGAGTGGTCTATAAATAGACTCTCCGAGTGCTGGGGGGCTGCAAGCTGTCGAGCTGTCGAGCTGTCGGGCTTGTCGCCTTGGACACTTGACCATCTTGTGGCTCAATGCCGGCCAGGAGGACGGGGGAGCAGGACACATGCCAGAGCCGCAAAACGGATTACTTCTCCCAGTTGCACAACAAGTAATTAACTAGAACCTGGCTGCCACCCCGTCGTCCTGGCCTCGGACTCGCATTCGCAATTGAAATTGAAATTGAAGCCCAAGGCTGAGTGCTGCAACGCTGCAACGCCATTAGCTGATAATCCCTGGAACAGTGACAGTTCCTGGAAGCCATTAAAGGCAGTATCCTTTCAGCCAGCACTAACCGCGCTGAGAAGATAATACCAGGAAGACGCCTCCGCACTGGCTATCCTCTTATGGCCGGACTGCCTGCAGAGGACGTGCGTCATAGGGGCCCTTCCAATGGCAACGATTCCAAGTAGCCTTCACTTTGTTCCCTCGGGTTCTGGGAACCACACTTTGGCCTCGTGCAGATGAAGCCTCATCCTGACCACTTCTCCTCTCTCTCTCTCTCTCCCTAGCAGCGCCTGACCACCTACTCGCCCTCGCCCATCTCGACGCGCTCGCACCGCATCAACCCGGTGTCCTCGTACCAGGTGCAGGCTGCACTGGCCGCCTCCCGCCGGCGAGAGTCGCTCAACAGCAGCATCGGGGCCACCTCCATCCGGCGCCTGATCACGCTGAACAACCGCAACTGCCGGCACAAGGTGCCCGCCCACGTGCGCCAGAAGGTGTGGCGCCAGTTCAGCTGCCTGAGCCTGGCGCACGGCCTGATGAACGCCGTCCTGCTGCCGGTGATGGCGCTGCAGGGCTCCAATGCCGTGTGGCATCACCGCGAACAGTGGCTGCCCCTGGGGCCGGACGTAGGCTCTCTGCTGCTGGGCCTGCTCTTCCTGGTGGCCGCCGGCATGAGCCTGCCCAGCATCCGGCTGATGCGGCGCTACGGCTATGCCCCGCTGCTGGCGGCCAACTATCTGGCGGTGGCCCTGTTCCTGCTGTCGCACCTGTACGCCTCCATCTACACGCTGCTGCCGGCCTACCTGCTGCTGGGCTTCACCCTGAGCGGAGCGGCCTGCTCCAAGGCGGCCCTGATTGTCCACTACGGCGGCAAGCTGAGCTGCTCGCAGCAGCATGCCTGCGAGTCGCAGCAGTCGCAGGCGGCGGTGGATGTGCTGCACGAGGAGCACAAGATGTTCTGCAACCGGGACCAGAAGGTGCGGCGCCTGGCCCGCTGGTTCCGGGCCTCCCAGGACCTCGGCCTCATCGCCGGCGCCCTGCTGGCCTCGCTGCTCCTCGCCTGCAGCGAGGGCGACTGGAGCAGCGACTGCTCCGGCCTGGTGGACAACGGCAACGAGAGCTGGCCGCCCCAGCTGCGGGACTTCTACAACCGGAACGAGCACGGCGAGCGGATCTGCGGCGCGGACATGTGCCCGCTGCGGGTGCAGTTCCTCCTGGCCACGAACTATGCCAACGGCACGGCCCAGCCCAGCACCATCTACGCGGGATTCATCGAGAGCGAGCCCCGGGTAGCGGGGCAGTCGCTGCTCTGGCTCTACGTGCTCTTGGCGCTGCTCTCCCTGCTGCTGTCGTTGGTCGTTGGAGTGGGCAAGGTCCACTCCACGGGCTCATCGCGACCGGAGAGGTCCGGCACTGGCGGCGGCGGCGGGGCCTCCCGGGATGTGACCATCACGGATACCCTGCTCTTCGCAGGACCCCTGGCCTACTTTGTGGGCACGGAGCAGGCCTACATGCTGGGCGACTTCCTGCGGGCCTTCGTCACCTGCTCGCTGGGCATCGGGATGATCGCCGGCGCCCTGATCGGCATGGGTCTGATGCAGCTCATCGTCTCCTGCACGCTGAGCATGCTCCTGCGGCACGTCAAGCGGATTGTGGTGATCTGTGAGTAGATTTCGAGTCCGAGTCCGAGTCCTCTTTATCTATCGTCCTAATCCTGCCCCTTTCAGTGGCCGGCTTCTTCTTCCACTCCTGCCTGCTGCTGGCCCTGTCCAGCTGGAAGCCATCGAGCGACGACAGCGCCCTGTTCTACGTCATCGCCGCCTCGTGGGGCGCCTGCAACGGGATGTGGGAGACGCTGCTGCTCTCGCTGGTCACCCTGAACCACGCCGGCCACGTGGCCGAGGTTTCAGCGCCGCTCCTGGGGCTACGCTTCCTGGGCCTGGGCCTGACCTTCGCCGGCCACGGCTTCCTGTGCGAGTCGCTGAAGGTGATTGCCCTGGTTGTGTTGCTGGTGATCAGCGTGCCGCCGTACGCCACGCTGGAGATCCGCCTGGAGGCGCAGCGCAAGGCGACGCTGGTCAGCTTATGACGCAGCATCTTCAGCTAGTCCCGACTCCTGCGGCGGGGCAACGTGGCCCGGACGCACACCATGTGAGGGCGTCGGGACACGGCAGTGGAAGCGGATGTAGAAATGGCGGCGCCGCCGGATCTGCTCCACATGCCACCCGTCAGTATTGAACGAGAGACACAAGTCAAAGTCAGGCTGCCCAGGCCGCACTTCAGTATTTGCCAGCTCGTCGAGCAGGAGCAGGAGAATCCTGCATAGTCTACTTCGGGTTGAGGATAACGATAACGAGTTTGTAAGACTAGCTCCTAAGATGATCTATGTACTTGTGCGCCGAGCCCGGGGATCCCCTTCGCTCCCCCGGGCCATAAGCATTCTCAATTGTAGCATTTGCCAGTGCCAGTAATGTTGTTCCATGTCTATAACCTATCTATCAAATAGAGAGAACGAGGGAGATCGGTGGAGCTTTATGCTCGCACGAAGCCATGCATTCACATTGACAGCTGGGCTGCCAGACTTGCAAAATTAGCATTTTCAGCTGGTCTGGCATCTCGTCTGTCAACATGAGTGCATAATTCATAAGCCCAGTAACAGACGTTATGTATCGGAGCGATATCAGCCCTAGAATACCCAGAATACTCGATGTATCCTACATTATTAGATGGTAAACCTTACCAGATATATACTCTGGCGATACAATAAGATGGGTCGAGTCTTACTCCTCCCGTAAGTTAGCCTAGGTGGAACCAATCCTGTCCAGAATCAATATGCATGTTTGTCTGTGTCTGTGTCTGTCTATCCTCGGTGTTATGTAAGTTGATGTAAGTTCCAGCCTCTCCAGAGTCAGTTCCCATCTCCTGCTCCACTTCCCCGGCTCCGAACTGGCTGCAACTGTTATGATAACCAGGTGAAATCCTAAGGTCTTAGGTCTAAGAACAATGTTAACATTTTCGAGAATTTTGACAGAGAACGGAAAGCGGAGAGCAGATATGCATCGGATATAGCGATACGTTGTTGTGGTTTGCCATATATACTATATATACACGCGAATATATGTATTTTTTGTTCCCCAAGCGATGGTTCCGCGGCGAGAAACGAGTTAAGCGGGAACCGGGAGCCAGCCCCAGACAGAGATTACCCCGTTCGAGTTCTATGTGTATGGATATGTGTATTTGTATATCGTAGGTATGTCCAGCTCCAGCTCCAGCTCAGCTCTAGCTCTAGCTCTAGCTCTAGCTCCAATAAAGATTCCACAGCAATTGATGACTCTGTTTTTTTGGAAAGTGTATCTACAAGATTGCCCGCCCCTAAAGTGGCAATTAAGAGTCGCCACTTTGGTTCTGGCTCTGCCTAATTACCAGCCACTAGATCCAGTCGGGGGCGAGCTTTCGTCTTATAGAGCTTTTTCTCACGTCTCTCGCAGCGCGACCGGAGCGTGAAAAGCTATAAGCTATAGATCGGCCAGCGATCGGGTGTACTCTACTGCCCTGAACGTGAACGCTTGTTAGCTTTATCAATTGGGGTACTTAGTGTGCCGAGTGCCTAGCCATAGCTAGTTACTTGCTTAGTTAGTGCGCTTAGGCTTTGTGCGCAGCCAGAGAGATCCATGGACACGGACACTGATCAAGACGCGGTCGTGGCCGCCACAACTCCCGACTCCGCCTGGAGCGGCCAGCTGGCGGAGATGATGGCCTGGTTCGAGGGCAATCCCAATCTGCCCGAAAAGATCGGTGAGTCAGCCCGCCCGAAAGCAGCCAACAAGTGGCGGTGGCCATGTCTCGCTTCGATTGATAATCAGTCAAGTGTGCGGCGGGATTAATGGGCGCGCAATAACCCGATATGATTACCGATCCATTAACCTTGCCAGTGGCGGTGGCAAAGGTCAAGTGCGCGGAGTATCTGTATCGGAGTTTCTGAGGATACTTCCCAGTACCGGATATATATCTCTCACTTCCCCCAGAGCCCATTGTGATGCTCAGGTTCCTCAAGTGTATGGCCTACGATGTGAAGAAGACCCAGGCCCTGGTGGAGCTCAACTACACGATGCGCAACAAGCATCCGCATCTGTTCATGGACCGAAACATAGAGGACGACATGACCGCCAAGGGGCTGAAAGTATCGTGAGTGCTTGAGCCGAGATCTAAGATCGTTCTTGGTAATACCTCCTCCTCCCTTGCAGCGACCTCCTGGTACTGCCCGGCATCACGCCCGAGGGTAACAAGCTGCTCTTCTTCCGCATGGTCGACATGGATCCAACTACGGTGGGGCCCCATCTCCCTTCCTATTCCCAAATGGTTACGATTTCCCTTGATTGCAGCGCAATTCCGTGGAGGAGACCAAGATCTTCTTCATGATGAGCGATGCTCGGTTCACAATGCCCGACACGGAGGTGGCAATGGGCACCGGGAAAGACTACGTCCTGGACGAAGCGGATATCGCCAGCGGGGATGTGCAGATCGTGGACATAGAGGGCTATACCCTGCGCCACCTGGCCTACATCTCGATCTTTGTGCTGCGCATCTACATGAAGTTCCTGCAGGAAGCCTATCCCTCCCGGCTCAAGGCCATGCACGTGATCAACTGCCCCTCGTTTCTGGACAGGCTCGTCTCCATGATGTCGCCCTTTTTGCGCGAAGAGGTGCGCAATATGGTAAGAGTGACCTCCTTCCAAGGTGATATATTCCCGGTGATATATTTTTCGATTTACCCGCACAGATCCAGTACCACACGGAGGGCCTGGAGAGCTTGTATGCGGCGGTGCCCAGGGACATGTTGCCGAATGAGTACGGCGGCAAGGCGGGCACCGTGCAGCAGCTGAAGGAAAGGGGCATTCAGGCCATGCGCGAGAGGAGGTGAGTGGTTTCAATAGGTTTCATTGCCTATACTGGGATTCCACTTGTCACAATCTTATAAAGACCATCTTGCTCTTTAATCATACACAGCGATAATTTTTAAGGAAAAATGGATTCAAAATGAGAAAAAATGTACTCAAATAATGACCGAGTCCAGATGTTTTTTTTTAGAGAATATGTACTCAAATGACGACCGAGGCCAGTTGTTCTTACTTTGAAAATATGTACTCAAATAATGACCGAGTCCACTTGTTCTTCCTTTGAGATGATTTTTACTCAGTTTGAGTAAAATTTTTAAGAACACACATACCCATATTTAAAATTTAACTACGTTTTTGAGAACTTTTATGCTCAAGGAAAGTAGAAAATTTGTATACAATTTTATAATCTAAAATATTGAATATGATGTTACAAAACACTAGGTTAAACTTAAATTAAGTGAAATTCCTTAATTAATTATGCCAAATGCATCAATTTAATCAATTTTATAAATATTTCCCCTGGACAGTGCCTATCTGACCGACGAGCGCTACTGGAAGGTCACGTCGCAGAGCAAGAGCCGCTGGTCCTGGTTCTGATTATCTCCCGGATCCTGGTTCCGATATCTTCGGCGAACGTGATATTCAAATGTGATCAGTGAGCGCGCCTTGCCAAAAGCGAAGCTATCGATAGGTCGGGGAAGTCCCTGAATGCCCGTTGAGGGATTGACAGTAATATTTTAATTATAAACTTAACCTAATATTCTATATTCTTGCCGTTAAATTATATCTTCAAGTAAGGGGTGGAATTCATGGAATTAAAAATTAATAACTTCTAGATTATAAAAGGGATTTCATGTTTAAGGGTTGCCATTAGCAAAGAAGAGTATTTAAAAACTTTTCTTATCTTCAATACTTGCCGTTAAGTTATATTTTCTGTTCTATCAATATTATTATCGTTATTATACCCAATAAATTGAACAAAAAATCAATAATCTCTGATTTTATTGCAATCAAGAGTCATTAGGAATTTTAATGAACTCCATTACGGCTGCTGAGGCCATTTGTTTATATAATTTTGTGTAGAATTGTTTGGAAAAGTAGGAAAAATGCTTAACAGGAAGCATATCAATTAGCACGCCCATTAAATGTGCCTAAAATTGCATTTAAATTATATTTTTAACTTGCATCGAAATCAAAAGCAGAAGCTTGCATTACAATTTAATTAGTATTCAATATTTTTTTAAGGAGGGGGTTCTTCTTCACTTCACAGATTGCTTATTTTCTTGATAAATTATTTTTGGAGAAACTCTTCAACCCGAAACTCTAAGATTTTGGTCTGTGAGAAATAGTAACCCTTTCCCAAGTTATTTTTTTTTAAATAAGAGTTGTCATCGGAAAAAATATTCGGGACTGGGGGGAATTGGGATGCCAAGCACGAGCCGGCTATTAGGCAGATCCAGAAGCTGGGGCGGAACATATTTAGGCACTATTAAGCGTCGCGTCGACGGGCCCAACGATGGGCGCAAAAGCAATTATGAAATTACGTGTTTTTAATCGCAGACGCAATAGCATTGAATATTCAAAACTCAATCGATGAGCGAAATCGATGCGGGAGCCGTCAGTCAGTCGCCTGCCAGGCTCCAGACCCAGCGGTTCGCCTCCTGAGATTCCTTCCCGACTTCGAAAGCGTTTTGAAAACCGATAACACACAGCGACCGATAGGCCAGGCACGCACGATAAACGGAATATGAGCGGTGCGGGTGGGAAAGAGCAGGAGACGGCGGCAGAGGCAGCGGCGGAGGCGGCGGGAAACGGTACATCGGATCAGCTGGCAAGCGACCTGAAGGAGCTGCTCGACTGGTTCCAGCGCAATGAGAAGCTGCCCAAGGAAATTGGTAAGCAAGAGCCCTCCTGCCTCCATATGGGCATCAATCTGCGCGTCGGAACGCATCACATCCGCTCCAACGAGCAGCGGCCAGCCACAGTGCCCACGCCCACCCCCCGTGGCGGCTAATGAGGTCGTTAGTAGGCACCCGGTGGCCCACTCGTAGCGTCGCGGTCGCGTCCGGTTATGTCACTGTGCTGCCCCCTTTTTTTGTTTTGTGTACAAACAAACGTCGCATAAACGTCCACTGTCCACCTCTTGCAGAGCCGCTGCTGCTGCGTCGCTTCTACCAGTGCATGTACGGCGACCTGGAGGAGACGCGGAAGCTCATCGAGGTGAACTATGCGCTGCGCAACCGGCATCCGCACCTCTTCATCCACCGGGATCCCCTGGACGAGGACAGTCGGCGTACCTTTGACTACGCGTAAGTAGCGAAGGCACTGTCCTTGACCTGCAAGTGAATAATTGCTTTCCTGCCCCCCACAGGGACATCCTGCCGCTGCCTGGTCTCACGCCTGACAAGTACAAGGTCTCGCTGTACTGCTTCCGCGACTTCGAGGCCTCCAAGGTGAGCGGGGAATGTCCAAAACTCTCCTTCAGTACATCTTTTGACAAATCCATCCGCAGATGCATCACACGGAGGACACGCGTGCCTTTTTCATGGTCACCGACTGCCGCTTCGTGACCCCCGACGATCCCGCCAACGCGGACGTCCTGTCCGAGGGCGAGGTGCAGATCTTCGACATGAAGGGCACCACCATGCGTCACATCTCGCGGCTGACCATCAGCACGCTGCGCGCCTACATCAAGTTCCTGCAGCTGGCCTTCCCCGTGCGCCTGCGCGCCATCCACATGGTCAACTGCCCGAGCTATCTGGACAGGATCGTCAGCGTGGTCAAGCCCTTCATCAGCGACGAGGTGTTCAAGCTGGTGCGTGCTCAGCTCAATCCCTTTGAAACCCTCAATAAAATGGTTATTCTCCCCAACAGATCCGCTTTCACACGGTGAGCATTGAGTCCCTGTACGAGTTCGTGCCCCGCGAGATGCTGCCGGAGGAGTACGGCGGCGGGGCTGGATCCCTGGCCACGCTGCGGGCCCAGACCCAGAAGACCTTGGCGGAACACCGGTGCGTACATGCGGGCACATGATTTTTGAAAATCATTTAACAATAATTTGGCTTTCCAGCGACTATCTGATGAACCCCGATCACTGGGTGGTGGAGAAGACCGAAAAGCGGAACGGACACTCGTGGAGATTTTTCAAATGATTTTTATTTATTTATTTTTTTTTTCTTTCTCGTTGATTGGTATTGTTTTTTGTTTTCCCCCTTTTCTTAAATTTATGTATATGTATAGACCTTTTTTTGTGTAGAATGTATATGTGCCTTTGTATTTAAATGGTTCCTGCGGCATTTTGACTTATAAATAAAGCTCGTATTGTATGTGTCTAAGCTATATACAAATTCTTTTGCATACTTAATGCGGTTCATTTTGTTCTTGGGGCTAAAAAAGGGCTGTTTCTTGCAATTCTTCCGTGGTAATCGAATTTATGTAAAGTATTACGAATAGTATTGAGGCACACGTCTTTGAAAGTTCGGTTTTGTAAAGAAATTTAAAGTTTTTTACCAGATTGAAGGGATTTTGTCTAATTTCCATTAAAACCGACCGCTCTTCTTGGTCATTTAATATATTGTTTGGCCTTTCCTGCTTTTATTGGCCAACCTAAATTGATCCCGGAACCTCTTTATAATGTCATGGATGGTAGACTTGGTTTTTCCAACAAATTCTGAGATTTCTCTTACTGTTTTTCCCTCAAAGTGCAGCTTAACAACCAACTGTCGAAGTTCCTCAGAGGATTGCTTTCCCTTTGGATCCCTTTTCGATTTTTTAATATCAAAATGATGTTTTCTGCTTCTAATCTCGATAATAAACGGAACCCAAAGTTTGTAGCGAATTTCAGGAAAAAAAAACAGTATTTTGTGTTCATATCGGTTTTGTCCGATTATTCGTTGAGCGCCAAATATAGAAATACATTTCTATTTGTTTCAAAATTTTGGGTTATTATCGAAAATTTTGTGTTATTTCTTTTGTTTTGGAGAGATGTAAATGTGTATTTTATATAACAAAATTTAAAAAAAATTTATTCGGCCCATTTTGTATACTTTTAGAGCACTTTTATCATAGGAAGGTGCTTGTCCGATTATGCGATGGAGTCACTGTACATCGTAAGTTTTCAAGGTTGTCATTTTTTCCAAATGCAGCCCCAAACAAATTGGCTTCTGCGCAAATTTCAAAATATCCTTTAATTACTCTTTTTATGGCCTTTATTTCCTCCAACACAAGTGGCTCTACGTTATTGTGGTATATTTTCTATTATAATCATCACGAAACTGGCGAATGACGGCGCGATTGCACTTTTACTATTTTGCTAATTCGAATCCTATTTTCTACAACTAGAAGGCATCGTATTGGATTAAGCTAAAAGCAGATACCTATTGACTTGATGATTTAAGCCCGAACCATGTCGGACCCGTCTTTCACTGCTTTGGATTCCGTTTCTGAGCTGACTATTGCGGTCAGCTCCTGTTCCAGCCCAAACTCCATTATATCCGTTAGTGAAATCCCCAGTTCCATCGGAAGCGCCTCTTTAGCTCCTAGTGGTAGCTCCAGTTCCAGAGCAAGCTCCTCCGTGTCCTCTGTTGAACCAAACCCTTTGGACTCCCAGTCTCATCTCAAAACGGATGAAACCCGCAACCAGTCGAATGCATCAGGAGGTGAAGCCACATCGTCCTCTGATGTTATGGCCCAGATGGAGGCCGGAATAGGTTTCCTCAAACGTTGTTGCGAGGACCTTGCTGCCCAGTTTGGCGCGCGTCGCAGACTCGACGTGACACCTGTGGAAGAAATAGACTTGTCCCAGTTGGAGTTTGTATCCCCGATTCGACCACCCCCTAATCGTGCTTCGGACGCGGTGATCGATTTGTGCAGACATGATAGATCTCAAACGCCAAAACGTCCTCAGAAGGAGGACGCCTACAAGTGCCCGTTGTGTCTGGATAGCGTTCGCATGCATAAACCGGTGACGACCAAATGCGGTCACGTCTTTTGCAAGGCCTGCATCATTGCTGCCATAAGTTGTGATCACAAGTGTCCGATTTGCTACAAGAAGGTAAAACAGCGTCAATTTTTTCGTATTTACTTGTGAGCTCTGCGAGCCCTGTATAGTTATTTATAAATCTTCACTAATTTATGTAACATGAATGAATAATATGAACATGGCAATTAATTAATTAATTCATTTTGAAGTCTACGGTTTCTTTGAGGAAAGACACATTATACAAATTAGCTAAAACATATGTAGTTACAATAGCATGTTTTACGCAAAAATGGCCACGCAATGGTTATAGTCCCAGAGTAAAGAGATATCTTTGCTATTTAATGCAGCATTTAAATTTATAGGATGGTGGTCTGATACTAATCCCAGAATAAATTTATCCAATTTTAATGCAGTTAATTGACTTAACATGTACTCTATTACCATAAAAAGCCTTGATTCATTGTATAATAGAAACAAGGTTTTTGCGTTCGTTTTTTTCTTGTTTTTCTTAAGAACCGTAACATATATTTATTTTAATAATTTTTTGTTAACATATATTAAAGTATTTACTATAATAATAAACAACATATTTTTTTAATTTGTCTAAGGACTTAAAAAATTTAATTTCTCCTTGGAAATAATAATAGAAACAAAACGGTTAAATTCAAAATTATAGAATTTTTCTCATTTTTTCTTAACAAAATACTGTTACTTAATATTTAGTGGTACAGCCTTTAGATTTTATAACTGCAGTGCACCGACGAGGCATAGAATTCACCAGATTGGCGCAAATTGATGGATTTATGGCATACCACTCGGATTGCACTTTCTGCCACAATTCTTCCTTATTTTCCCTTCCTTCCTTATTTATCCCCCACTAGTGCTCAATTGGATTTAGGTCCGGCGATTGAGCAGCCCACTTCATAACATTTTTGAGTCCTGGAACCATTTTTGTACTATCTTGGACGAGTGTTTCGGGTCGTTATCCTGCATGAACTCCCACCTTAACGGCATTTCCTCTTAAGCATATGGCAGCATAACATATATTGAGATAATCAGTAGCACACATTTTGTCCCTAATCCGGAATATCGGACCAACTCCAGACGACCGCCTTTTTTGAATATTTTTTTTTTCTCAATTACGGTACTTTTCTAGGTAAGCGCGCCGTCAAACCCTTTTCAATCAGCCGGTTCCTAATAGTACGACTGCTAACCGATGCCTGCAGGTCGTTTTTTAGATCCTCCGACGAAGGAAATGGATTTTTTGTTTATTTACGAGTCAAAATATCATCAAACTATTTTGTTTTTTTTCTCTGTGAAATGAAAGGCCGAAAACACTTTTTTTGGTGGGCAGTGCATTGTCTGAGATATTTCCCTTATAGTTTTCCCCTCATTCTTCAGTTTTTTTATAACATCTCTTTCTGCATCAGTACAATGTACTCCGCGACCCATTTTGGATTTAATACTCGAATCTGAACGTAAATATTGACAAAATGATTATTCTTATGCTATACTTAGCTTATATTACCTGAAATAAACCTTTAATTTTGAAACAAAGAGCGACTAAGTGAAAACTTCTGCTTATTTTGGTCGCGTTTCTATTTTTTTCCAGCCGAAACACGTGGTCCCTCAACAAATTGCTAAATGCAAATTAATAAATACATCGATAACACTGCCGGCTGATAGATCCCGTTAGCTTTAAGGATGAATCGTAATCGCAAAGTAATCGGGACGCGATCAAAGAAGAATGAGCAAAAAGCTACGTACTCACTAGCGCTAAAATTTAGCAACCAAATGAGTGCGAGCGAGAGGTGAATACACTTTTTCGGCGCCTCTTAGTAAGGTCGATACGCAGATGAGCTAAAAGATATACTAGAATATATTTAGTATATACTAGAATGAACATCGCGTTAGATCTTTTAAATCGGATGACCATTAGCCAGGGTGGCCCGGGAGGATGAAAATATTTGATAATACCCTTGCGAAATAGAGATAGGCAATAGGAAACAAAGCCGTATTGCACGTTTTTGCAGCGGGGAAAAATGATTTTATTCACAATACAATTAAAAAAAATTTAATGTGGGATCTTGACCATATAATAATTAAAAAAAAATAATAATTTATATAAAATTAAGTCTTAAACGAGAAAGAAAGCTAACTTCGGTAAACCGAAGTTTATATACCCTTGCAGTCAGCAATTGGATCATTGAAAATCGATCCATTTT
>VNJW01011088.1:0-43790 GCA_008042615.1 Drosophila auraria | reverse complement strand
GTTTTTCTTTCATCAACCTTCGTTGAAATGAGTCAAAATGAAGAACAAAAAAGCACAAAACAAAAATTGTATTTCTTCACAAACCCAAAATTTTTTTTCTATTATTTTTGCTTCTGTAGGTAGCTCAATACATGCCAAAACCAATAAGAGAGGTAAGAAATTCAAAAAATATACCTGCAATGCTTCTAATTGACCTCGCATATGACATATATTCCCATACAAATGCATGTAAATACATAGGGGTCTGGCCAGACCCGGGTGTACAACCGAAGGTTTTAGAAAAGGTGTACAACGGAGGGTTAAACTAGGTTAGATGTAATAATTGTCACCCTGAATTACCATGCACTGACGGTACTCCCTCCCTCTCTATCACTTGCTCTATTTTTCTCTCTCTCTCTCCCTGGCTGGTCAGCGTGTAAAACTAATTTTGTTTTAATTTCTCCTTTCAACACATGTTCGTTTCGTGTGTAATTTTTAGCCCCGCCACACAAGGTATTTGACCCTTTGGCTCACAGCTGATTTATGGGAATTTATACGTATATTCGTATACCTATCCCAGTCCCAGTCCCCGTCCCAGTCTAAGGTCTGCTGCTGCTTTTGGATCTGATTCTGATTCTGATTCTGCTTCTGATTCCTATTCCGATTCTGGCCTGCCTCAGCTTCTATTCCAGCTCCAGCTCCGCCGGAGTTGAATGTACGTTTTGCGTGAAAGTTTGTGTGCCGTGTGTGAATCTGGGCAGTATTTTGTTTGTTGCCTTCCTCGGGGAGAAGGAGACGGTGGAGGAGCTGGAGCGCAGCTTAGAGCTATAGGAAGAAAGCTAATTCATGACATGCTGACCATATTAATTTATCTTCTTTCTGCAAAAGCTCGTGCATGATTTGGCCATTACCACCAATGGAGCTCTGTCCCTTGCCTAGCCTCTACGAGCTCTCCATGAGCCACAGTCGAACTTGTCTAAGACGAACCGCTCTGGGAATCTGAAGCTTTAAGGGAAGGTGGCTACAATTTAATAGAATAATATAACTTACTTGAAATCAGGCTCAAATCCTCTTTTAAAGTTTTAATTTATTCCTAACTGTGTAGTATTTGATTTAGCCTAGTTCCTAGTTCCTAGAAGCTTGACTGTATCTATGACTGTCTCCGTCATATGGTGGCCCCATGTCTCTGTGGCTTTCCGTCCAACTTCGTTGGTACAATGAACTCCGGTGCGTGAAATGTTTGAAGCTCTTCGTTCTTTTTATTTTTGGTAACGAGATCATTGACACTTTAACGCGGAATGCATTAAGTTTGTTACCATGGCGAACGATCGCGGGCCGTGATTTCTTTCTTTTATTGGCATGATCGTGCACTCCTAATGATAAAGAAGTTCGTAGAATGATAGCTGGCTCAGATCGCTGGAAGAAAGTTGATGGATGGTTGGCCATAAAAGTGCTAAGATGATGGATATATATGGTATGTGGCCATCTCCAAATGAGCTGGGCAAAAGGGTCAATTATTAGAGAAAGAATTTAGAAAACGTGCAAATTTTACTATGAAAAAGTAAATCATTCTCAACGAAATTCCTATGTATTTAAGTAAGATGTCAAAGCTCTTAAAAAAACTATTGTAAACACATAAAAACCTGCTATACTAAACCTAATTCCAACACAGAGAATGTGTTTAACATATAAATTCCCCTCACAGGGTAGAATTTAAATAATTCTACCATTCCGATGGCTGACTCAAGAAATCAGCATGAATATTCCGAGAAGATAATGCTAATGATTGTGAATCGTAAACAAAGTCCAGCTCCATCGAGGGGTTCAGTGACACCTTATCAGAGGGCCTGACCGGGGAGAGAGGCCTGGCCGATAAGCCGTATCATGGCAAAAGGGAATCGCCTGGCATTGAGTGCAGAAAATTCCTCAGACTCTCGAACACGCCATAATTACTCCATTATAATGGAGCGGCGGCAACAACTGAGCTGAACTGATCCGAGAGCCGAGAACTGATTGAGAGGCTGCAGGCTGCTGGCTGCTGGCTGCAGATAATGATTATGGTTTCAATTACCCGGAGAGGAGCCAGGAGAGAGATGCAGCCTAACGAACGCCCCAGCAACAAAAGAGTAAACAAACATGTGTATGGGTACATTTTTCCAATTTTTCCCTCCTTCTTTTTGGACTTTTTAGTGGTGTAAAATATGCGGAAATGCATTTCTATGGACTTACTTACACACAAGTCAAACACCACAAGTCATGCCAGCCGGGCGAAACTTGCATGTGAACTGAGCCTCTGCCTCTGCCTCTGCCACTGCCTCTCTCCGACTCTGCTCGTGTGTGTTGGCCCGAAGATGACGATATTAATGTGGCTGCGGATGGTAATGATGATCATGATAATCATGTGAAAACCAAACCAAAGCCAAAGCCAAAGCCTCCGCCTCATCCGAAGAGCCTCCCATGGACCTGTTTGGGGCATAATAAGAACACCAAGCAATGCAGCTGCCTGCAGCAGCAAAAGCAGCAGCAGCGGCAGCGGCAGCATCAACATCAGCGGGTTGCATTGCTTGGCAATGCAACCAAAATGGCAACAACAAATACGGCCAGCAGGATGCAACTGAGTGGAGGCTTTTCCGGGGGGCTACACAGAAAACAAACTATAATTTATAATTTTAAATGCAATTTTATTTGCTTCATAAAATCAAAAGCTGCAGATCGCTTCTAAGTGACAGTTTAGCTTGAGGTCTCTAGATGTCTCCTGGCCTAGGACCCTGACCTCCTAGATGCTTAAAAAGGCTCAATCAAATTTTATATTTTATGTATTTGATTTTGAAATATTAATATTATTGTTTCAGGACAAACGCAATGTTCAAAACTAATATATTCAAGGTAAATCCGTGATACCGCATAGCTTTAACTGTGACTGAACAAATCCTGATTGTTCTTACAAAAATTAACTAAAGAGAAACATTTTTAATTCTCTTCTAGTATCTGTTATCAATATTAGTTACAAATTTAAGTATAAGCTAACCCATTTTTGTACAGATGTTTTCATATAAAAATTACCTTTTTAGTCTGGAAACACTTCCGGAAAATTTGAGGCTTTTCGCTTTGGCAGATATCTTAATTAATTAACTCTTACTGCACAATTTCTAATTCTTTTTTTTTTAATAAATTAACTATAAGCTAAACTATAAACTATAAAAAAACTTTCTTTTTCCTGAGGAACTTTTTGACAATTTCTGGATCTTGGCTTTGCCTAAATATTTTAATTTAAATTATTATTCTTCCCATAAATGGGCCACAAATATTTTAATTCCTTCTTAAAAGCTTACAAGTGATCAGAAAATCGTAAATATCTTAATGTTCATTCGTTTCAGATACCTTTTGAATCTCTATCATTGAAAGAGTCTTTATTTTAACTCATTATTCAATTACAGGCCACCCTAGAAAACCATTTAAATTATGACCAAGTCCTAAAAATATGCATTTCTTTCGGTGTGCAGGCCGCTCTGATGTTGACGATCAACCTATAGCCCAAGTAAATTACGACTGCAAGTCAACCAGTCGAGTCAGTCAAGACGAGAGTCATCTCCCCGTCGCGTCGCGTCGCATCGCATCGCCACGCTCTGTGTGTGTGAGAAAAGTTAAGAAAGAAAGCAAGTTGCTGGCCAGAAGAAGAAGCAGCAGCAGCAGCAGCAGTCGCTGGCTTTTTCTTTTGTTGTATTTACAAGCGGCCAAAGGTTCGTTGACCGTACAAATAGTGACCCACTAACATCCGCGAGTACGTTCACCCTTGTGACGTATTGCCCCATGATCGGAGCAGCAGCACCAGCCGCCGCCAGAGCCGGAGCCAGAGCCGAAGCTCGAACGAGGCCGAATCGAACCCGGCTCAAACCTTTTGGGCCGCGCTTACTCTTCCGAGCGAACCTCTTGGTAGTGGGGCTTAAGAGCACGCCGATGGGGGCTTAAGAGGGCTTAAAGAGCACCACGACTCGGCTCTCTTGGCCGAAATGCGGAAATGTTGCAAGTTACACATTGTCCGGCCGTGTATGGGTGCTTATTTTCCGCGGTGTGCTTGTATCTGTTTCTTTTGCGGCGTGTTAATCCCATCGCTGCGGACATCTTCATCTGGCTAGATTAAAAGCAAATTGGATGGATGGCCAGCTTCGCTCTCGCTTGGCCAAAGTGATTTCGTCGGCCCTGATCGTAAAAATATTTGTTGCAGCAATCAATTATGACCCAGCTGCATCGGAGTGTGCGTCGCTGGTCTGTATCTGTGTGAGGCACACTGGAGAAAATATTTTTATTAGCTCAAATTGTTACTAAACTAGTTAAGGTTCTGATTTACAAATAAATAATTTAAAATAATTTGGATATCTAGCCTTTTAATATTCCTTTCAACACAATATCTATACTTTAACTATGAGTTTTCCTGACAAAATATCCCGGAACGAAAAACAGACTATTGATTCGTGTTCTGCCGCCAAGCTACATAGAAATTTGTTCTTTTTTTATTCCTGTTATAAGTAGTAGGAGAGTAAAATTTAAATATATTTTTAGAACTCAAAAATAATATGTTTCTGAATTGTATTCATAAGATCTCTTCCACATAGCCAAAAAGAAAGTGATAGCCAAAAACCGTATACGTTCCGATTCGCCATTAAAATCTTAATTATTTAAAGACAAAATTTTGAAAAAAAAATTCAATAATTTTTTTGGCATTTTTAAAAAAATTTATAAGGAGTTGATGTAGCCCCTTATGACATTTTTATTAACAATTTTAATCATCATTAAAATTGTCAAAAATTAAAAAAAAAAATTAATTTTTTTTTTTTAATTTTAATTTGTTGTTTTAATTTTTAAACTCAATATGCAGATTTATTGTCATAATAAAAACTAACACGGAAAAGCTTTCCAAGCTGAAAAATGCCATTTTAGCTTCGTTTTGTCACTTTTAAACTTTAATTTGTCCAAAAAATGTACGTGTATCATATATTTTTAATTATTTTCGTATTCCAAAAATGCGCGAATTTGAGGTCTTCTTTTGAGCCTCTCATAATCAAAAAGAAAGTGATAGCCAAAAGTCGTATATCTTCCGATTCGCCAATAAAATCTTGATTATTTACAACCAAAATAAAAAAAAAAAAATGTTGTCAAAAATTAAAATAAAAAATTTTTTTTTTTATATTTCTAAACTCAATATGCAGTTTTATTAACCTAATAAAAACTAGCACAAAAAAGCTTTCCAAATTGAAATATATGCAATTTTGGCTTAGATATGCCTTTTGTAAATTAGCAAACTGCAAGGGTATGTTATCTTCGGCTTTCCGAAGCTAGCTTCCTTGCTTGTTTTTTAATAAAATACACTCAGAGCTCCTTTTTCAAAAATCCAATAGCACTCACCAAATACCATTTTGAATCCAACTCAAAAATAATAATTATCTCAAAAGATAGCCATAGAAACTCAAATCCTTTTCAAATTTCTGTCACCTTTAATCAGGATGTTGCATCGGAAATCTTTAGGGTATCGGCATCCCTATCGCATTCGTTCATCTGCTCGACCACACCTTTTTGTGACCTTTGGCCTTGACAACTCCCGCCGTTAATGCCGCCGCCGCCTTTACCTTTGCCTCAAGTTCAAGCCCGCCGGCAAACCTGAAATTGCCACATGCGGTGAAAGTAAAAATTCATAATTTTACCCCCCGCCCCCGGCATAGTTGTTGTTAACATTTTACCCAAAGAGGCCATAAAAATGGCAAACCAACTGCGCTCGACTCGGCACAACTGCAGCGGCAACTGCAACGTCAAGCGAAACGGCGTTGGTGGCAGCAACACCAAGAGCAACAGCAACGGCAACAGCAAACACCATCAAATGCAATGGCATGCAGTTTTCCAAGCCCCTTTTTACCACTTCATTAGCCGGCGAGCGGGTCGAATTCGGTTGTCGGTTTTTGGCATTGGTTTTTCGGGCCTTTCTATCTTTCTTTTACTTTCGTTCGCCCGTCGAGCAGTTTTCCAAATAATTTTGCCAACAAGGTGTGGGCCGGCCTCACACATTTTCTACGCCAAGGCTGAGGCCGCGTTGATCATGAACATGACACAATATTATGGATTATGAGGGGCCTTTTCGGCACTCGGAAAAATTTTAAACATATTTTCAACTAAATAATAATTGAGGTAAAATTATATAAAATTCTTTAAATAAAAGAAAGCGATAAAGGGTACAAGATATATGATGTCTTATTAAGATATATATGCAAAGTATGAGGTAATTTAAAGCAATCTTCCCAAGGCATGTCTAAGTCTTGTCTCTTAAGGATGCTATATAAATATTAGTTAAAAAGATAAACATATTTTCGCATCCTTGTGTACACATTTCTAAGACCTTTAATTATTTTTCTAAAAATTGGTTTTATATATATTTAAATATTTTCTCGGTGTATATTTTGCTGGCTGCTGCGGGCTGCCAACTGCTTTGTGTGTGAACATTTCTCGGTGTTGGTTTGCTGCTTGCCAAGAAAAATCTCTTCGTGTGGCAAAAACATTTCAATTTCTTTTTCAAAATTCAACTGGAGTTCATAGTTTAGCGTTTATTTATGAGTTGTCAAGGTGTTCGGTACGTGACTTGTCGGCCTTGTTGGATATTTTCAAGTTCGGGGCGCCGGCGCCTCTGGCCATATCCCGTTTAGATCAATTTGATATTTATGGGTTTATGCAGAAATTTGTCTGTTCTCAGGCAAGAATGTTCGCTCCTTTTTTTTTTTGGGTGGCCCACACACGTACTCGGGTTTTGGTGGTCATGAATGGACGAGCAACTGCAGGACATTTAATATGAGGATCCTGGACAGCCTTGAACTTCGGTCGGCAACAGCTGCTGCTCCTTGCCAGAGGCATGGGCATCATTCCATCTGATTGGACACATGGGAAACTGGCTAAGCTTTTGGGGCCAGGATCAAATGACTATTGGCAGCTGGTTTTGGCCCAGCTTCCGATTCACACGATGCTGTGGCTGGCGTGCTTACTCAAGCGAGGCCAACGGAGGCGGCTACCAAATTGGCTAACAATTTTCAAGCGGCGGCCGCTGCAATCATTGGATTAATTTTAATATGTCCATGGATTGGGCCGCTTTCGACCTAGCCGGGCAGCATCTATGATTATGGGCTCACGGCATCGATTCCGACTCCGAGTCGGAGTCGGAGTCGGAGTCTCAAACACATGTACATAAATGTAGCAACATAGCTGCCACTGGAATTGCGACCTCTTTGGCGCTACCAACGCCGATGTTGCTGCTGCAGTGGCTGCTGCTGCTGCTGTAGCTGGTTACGAAACCCCAAGAAAAACTTCCGCATTCATTTAAGATCATTTCTGTCGTTTGCTGCTCCAAGTGGTTGCTGCCGTGGCTGCTGCCTGCTGCTGCTGCTGCTGCCGGTGCAAAAGTTGCAAGTTGCAAGTTGCAACAAGCATCAACACAGCCCCCCTCATTTGGTGTTGCTTGTCTGTTGTTTGCTATTATTAATGCCCGCCACCGTCACCCGCGTCTCCTCCTTCCACGGGGAAGGCTCCTCGGCCTCGGCGGTGATGTTGCTGCCGTTTCTGCATTCGCTGTTTTCGCGAATTTATGGATCGGGGAGCAACTGCGCCGCCGCGCACATATGGAGCCAGTTCGTCTGCTTTCCAAAGACAGGCGCCCAATTGACAAGGTGTTTTGGTGATTGTCCATACCGGATTGCTGTTCCTCATTGCAGTGCCTGTTGATGTCATACTTGGGGGGCCTGCATCCAGCTGATCCGATGCAATTTGCAATGGGATTACTATTGGTTACTGGACGGAAAAACTAGTACTTAAGGGGAGGAAACTATAGGCTTAAGATATGTAAAGATTTTTCTAGAAAAAAGACTTAATAGTTGAATCATTGAATACTTTTTGGCAGCAGCCTTTAAGCTAAAGGATATTATGGCAATGTTTTTTTCAACCAAACTACTTAGAGTGAATATAAGGGTTTATTTGTACATATAATATTCTTAAATCAAGTTTAATTTCAAGTCAAAAATCTCTAAAAATAAAGACTGTGAAGGTTACTTAGACTATTTCTTTAATTAGGAAAGAAATTAGATATTTGGCTGTTGATTTTAATAAAAATACCCCCTTTTAAATAATATATAGTAAGCCAAATATGAATATTATATTCCTGTTTGCTCGACAAGTGATGATTAATCCCTTATCAGCTCTAGAAAAATCGATTTCACTGATTAAATCGATTTAACGATAAGATATCGCTTATAAACGATATCTTTCAGGAAGCCACTTAACCAGTCCTGCCATAATCAGGTCAAGCCTTGGCTTGCGGCCCGTTAAATGGCCAATACAGCAGAACACTTCCCCGACTGCTTCTTCGCCTTTGTTTTTTTCCTGCCTCGCTTTGGCAATAAATTCACACTAACGGGGCGAACTGGGAGAGCAGTCGGCGAAAGAGACTTTAACGTTCATCAATAACCAGAGTACCGTTAGTCTCCCGACTTGGCCAAATGACCAAATGTGGTGGCCAGTGTGACTGTCGAATGTGGAGGCCCGCGCCAATAAATTACCTAGAAGCGCACCCAAGAGGAGGGATCGGGAAGAAGGCCAAGAACAAGAAGCCACTGCAAGAGCAACAGAAGAAGGCCAGCAAGAGGCAACGGTATATTATGCAATCACAGCATGAATGAGACACTCTTGACCGAGTTTCCAAAGGCAGGCAATAACGGTACCACGACACATGCGACAGCTGACAAGTGGCCCCAACCAACAGAGCCAAGTTCCAGGCCCCAGCTCCGGGCGGCACAAAGAAAAGAGCATGGCCAAGAAGCGACTAACGGGTTCTAGGCTGTGGGCCAAGCTGGAAAAGAAGAAGGCGCTGAAAACAGAGGGAGCTCGGAGGGAAAGCTGGCAATACGGAGGGCAGGCGAAGAGAGAGCCTTTAGATAACCATAAAGAGCTCGAAATGCAAGGCGCTCAGCCAATTATGCAAACAATGAAGTAAAGAAAATGAAGTAAAAAAAAGTATATTTATTTATTCATATCCATAAATCTTATGGCATTAAATAATACATTTATAAAGAAATGCAAAAGGCAGAAAAAAGCCTATCCTAGAAAGTCGTAACCTAAATGCCTTTGTAGATCTCCAGCCGTTGGCGGAAATCAGGATTCTTTAGTCTAAGAATTTAATAAACTTCGTAAAGCCAAGTGAAAATTTGCAATGCCTTTAAAGACAAATCATTGCATACTTTCTGGCGGCGGAGTAGCTGGAACAATTCATAGTTGTGAGTTCAAACTGTTTAAAGTCACGTCCTTTGATCAAGATATTTATTAACAGAATTTCCCTTTAAGTGACATCATAAAAATATCAAATACCAAGTTAAGCAGTGATAATCTAGAATTTTTAATATGTATTAATACCCAAATATCACCATAAAGGTGCCTCAATACCTATTAGTTTTAAAAAGAACAATATATAGATAATATTCAAGGATTTTACATTTATTTCCAAGAGTGATGCATTAAGTGGACAGAAGGATAATATTGTTGGTTAAAGTGGCTAAGTACTTGTGTTGTTGTTTCTGAAATTAATTTGCCTTTATGAATTTGTGGCTCTACTTCTGCAGATGGGTCTTGACGAGCGAAACCAGAGGAGCGGCCGTGGGCATTTCTGGGAACTCACCGGCACTGCCAGCAATATCGATATGGGTGTACTTGATCGGCACCTTGGAGTCCAGGCCATGTTTGTCCAAACCCGAAGCCTTGATCATGAAGGCGGCCGGCACCTGATGTCCTCGAGGCGTCTTGACCGAAGGCGCGTTATTGGCCTGAACCAGATCCTCACCAATCACTTTGCCCGCATTGAAGGCAAAGTCACTGGGACGGAGCACTGAAACCTCAAAGGGTTCGCCGAAGGCTTGGCCAACAGCCTGCAACCGCCTGGCATGATCCTCCCGGTGGGCCACGCTGTTGTCAATGGCAATCGACTGACCCTCGCCAGCCGAGATGAAGGCATGACCCGTCAGTGTGGCAATGGTGAAGATATGTGGGTCCGGCAGATTCTCCTCCACGGCCCGCTCCTTCATGCGGCACAGGGCATCGGTCATGCACATCCTGCCCTCGGCATCGGTGTTGCCAATCCTCACATGAAGTCCGGCGCGCGATGTGATTATCTCATCGGCCACATAGCACTCCTCGCCCACGGAATTGCGAACCATGCAGAGGGCTGCCACGACATGGACATCGTCCGGCTGGAGCTCATTGACCACCTGCATGAATCCGGCTGCAGCCGCTGCTCCACACTTGTCTCGCGACATGCCAGCCATCACACCACCGGCCTTGATGTCAGCACCACCGGTGTCATAGGTAACACCCTTGCCCACCAGCATCACAGTCTTCCTGGCCGGCTTTGGGGGCTTGTACTCCAGGAAGATAATGCGACCTCGGTGACGCTCGACGGCGTCTGCTGCACGGTTAACGGCCGCAAAAAGTGGATACTCCTTCCGCAGGACCTCCGGATCACTTATCACAGTCACGGAGAGCTTGTCGAACAACGGCTTGATGTACTTCTCCACTTGGAGGGGGGTCATGCGCTCCGGGTCACCAACGCCAATGTCGCGGGCCACGAAGCGGCCGGCCTCCAAGATCATGGCTTCCTTCAGGATCTCATCCGCCTTAGGATCGTCGATCTGGATACTCAGTGATTTCAAACGGGCATCTTCGGGTGCACCAGCTTCGCGCAGTTGAATGGGCTATTAATATTTTTAAGAAATTTAAATATTTATTTAAATATTATCCAATTAATAATTACCACATAGAGCTGCTCCAGGGCACCGAGGACGGTGCAGAGTTCCGCCTGAGGGAAACGCTTGACCTTGGGCACATACAGCAATGGGGTTTGGAATCCAGCCTGGAAAGCAGTCAACGAAGGTTATTTGGACAAATAAATAAACCATTTTAAACAACTAGTATAAAAACATTTAAAATTTAAAACCAAGTCTCGTTACCCACCTTAAGCACCTTCTGTATGGACTTCTTGGCCGCCTCCTGGTAGCTCCTCACATCATCGTAGTCGGTCAGCTCAGGAACGGGCGCATAGACCACCGGCTGGTCCACATTGGGCGCCTTAAAGCAGGAGATGCTGCTGTCAAAGGACTTGTCAAAGCAGCGGTGCTCCTCGAAGGCCTCCTTCAGCTCGTTGGGCACGGCGTCACGATCGATGATGCACAGGCAGTCGCTGCCCGCGCGGCTCATCAACTTGTTCAGCCGGAGGGTGCAGGGAACCATTCTGGAGGAAAGCGTAATTGAATATACATTCAATTGAGAAACATTTCATTTAGTGTCAACAATAAGCAATGGCACGTGATTGTTATTGCAACGTCGATTTATCACGTCGCTAAAGGGTGTTGTTAAACTGATGACATAGTTTGAAATGACATAAAAAATACCACAACGTTTTCTAATTAATTTTTTTTTTGCGTATTTCTTAATTACCCCTTAAAATTAACAATTTAACTAAGCCCAGGTCTTGGGCGTTTTTTTCTTTGCTTCTGCCTCTGCCCTGGCGCTGAGATAATCTTAACTTGAAGTGTAATAAATAAGTGCAATAAGCTTTTGAAATGGTTAATAATCATAAACCGATTTCGCAATTTACGAAAGAATCCAGAACTCTCAACATAAAAAGCTGAAAGATCCCACAATCTAAACGTAGATTACGATAAGGTTAGAGGATAAGATTGGCATTGTATACATTTTTAAAATTATATTAAATGCAAGAGAAAAATCTTTTAGACATTCAATAAATAAATATCCAATTCCTGCGGATTGAAATAAGACCGACTCTAGATCTAAATTAAAGCTATTAAATAATTAAATAAAAATATAGTTCGCAAAAATTATAGCCATTTCATATTTGTTTTTATCAAAATAATATTTAAGAGGCAACAATTCTAATATAAATAGCTTCGACTATAAGAATGTAGTTGTTTTTTTCACACTAGCACTACACTCATAAAAAAAACCTTAGAATATCTCCAAAATCTAGAAACATATTTCTTGAATTTGACCATATACGCCCCTAATTTTTGTTATAATTATGAATTATGAAATGATTCAAAAACTGGAAAACTGGAAACTGCTATTCGTTTGGCCTTCGCTGTAAAAGATGGCGAAATGCTGAGAGCTTTTCTCGTGGGAACTGCAATCTGTCGCCAAGCGTGGCTAGATTAACTAAGCCCTCTTAATAAATTAAACACACCCACTAGAGTCTAGAATATAGATAGAAGTCTCTCTGTACTTACTTTTCGATACCCATGTTGAGTAGGATGCGACTTGGTTGATCGGCGGTTGGGGCGTCACTGAACTTTCGGATGGAAGCAAAAGCGCTGCAACTGGCAACTGGAATTTGGAAAGTCGGTAGCGGGCGCGGGATCTGGAACAGAAAGCGAGCGGCTGGCGATAAGGAGCGCTGCTGATAAAAACTCTCAACGAAGCGCCGAGCGACGAAGGCGACAGCACAATTTGCAATGCTGTGGCTTGGGTGGCCAAGCTTTTTATACTACAGCCGCCGACAACGCCACCCGGTGCTTTTGTTATTTGTTAATTGGACGAAACCAGATTGCACGAACGATTATTCATCGCCTGTATGATCGCCAATATGTAACGCTAGAACTCGGATATAACTCGACAGCAATAACAAAGGCAAAGTCTACTCACGTCGCCAGCTGGGATTTGTTGGATAGGTTTCGGTTTCCTCTTGCCAGTCACGTCCGCGGTGGATGCAGTTGGTAGTTGGTGCCAAAACGCGAAAACAAAGGCTGTTCGGCCAGACCAGCCGGCATGTGGAAAGCTTTCAAATGCCGGAGATCAGCTGTTTGCCGTTTGCCCGCGTTGCCAACCACTGTGAATAAGCTTTTGATGCTACATTTCAATGCACTGAAAAATTAAGACACAGTTTTCTGTAATATTACTTTAAAGTTTAAACAAGCAAGGAGGCTAACTTCGAAAAGCTGGGGCTTACATACCCTTGCAGTTTGCTAATTAAGAAAAGGAATAATTAAGCCAAAATTTCATATACATATATCAATTTGGATAGCTTTTCGGTGCCAGTTTTTATTAGATTAATAAATCTGTAAACTAAGCTTAGAAATTTGAAAAAAAAATGTTTCTTCAATTTTTGACAATTTTAATGATCAATTTTTAAAATTTTAAAATGACATAACTAAGCTAAAATTGAATATACACACCTGATCATATTAATAGGTACACATATAAATTATTTAATTATAAATGGTTTTTTCATACTTAAAGGCTTGATAGCCTTTTAGTTTTTGATTTTTTGTTGTTGTCAATGTCTGGCTACACTGTGACAAAGAGTTGAAAGAGACGCTGCTCCGTATATCGAAGCTTTTGTATAAATTGTGAGTCAACCACACATTTCGCCTGATCATAATAATAGGTACAGTCTTCGTTTCTCATAAATATCAAGTGAAAAATTTTGTAATTAGTGATTTTTTGGCAACTAATGGTTGATTTCGTATAGCTACTGTCAATAAAGAGAATTAAATAATTATTTTTTTTAGAAAAAATTGGTCGAAGTTCTCTTTCTACTAAAGAAGATGCTCGATTGGTTCTTAGTCTGAAAAATGATGGCAAATCTTTACGAGCCATTGCCAAATTTATGAACCGGTCTCATAATTTTGTTAAAAATGCATTAGAAAGGAAACCAAGACATGAAACACGTGAAATGCCACAAAAAACAACGGAAGCCCTTGACCACTACATATTATCTTTGAGCAAAAAGGACCCATTTAAGTCATTAAAGGCTATTCCAGCAAACATAAGAAATTCAGTTAGTGCTCCAACGATCCGAGGACAACTACTAGTTGCTAGCCTACTAGGAAGAATTGCCAGAAAGGTTCCACTTATGCGAAAAAAAAATATCACCATGAGGCCAACTTTTGCAAGGGAATACAAAGACCTGGGTAGGATGCATCGGAGAGAAAAAGTGGAGAAACTTTTTATGGAGCGATGAAAACAAGATAAATTTGATTGGAAATGATTGGGAAAGGAATGTTCGACGCCCTAATAGGATGGAATTTCATTCACAGTTTACATAAAAAACAGTCAAACATGGAGGTGGTAATATAATGGTATGGGGTTGCTTCCCCTGGTACGGCGTAGGTCCAATTTTTCAGACTACGAACAGAATGACGGCTGAAGAATACAAATCCATATTGGAAACAGTTATGGCACCATATGCTGAGGAAAATATGCCATTACGTTGGGTATTTCAGAAAATACTGTGTTCCTAAGCATACAATAAGGCTTTTATCTAAATTTTTCGAAGACCAAAAAGTTGATGTTCTGAAGTGGCAAAGCCAATCCACCGACCTAAACCCCTTATTAACCCATAGAAAACTTGTGGGGAGACTTAAAAAAGAAATTGGCAAAGTATTCATTTTAAAATAACGAAAAATTATGGGATGGTGTCCAAAAATTGTGGTATGAGACACCAGTAGAAACCTGCGTCTTTTTTTTTTTTTTTTTGCTAAAAAGAATAGCGGTAGTGACCGAAAATTGAGGTGGATACATTGGATACTAAGTTGGGAAATACTAATTTAGCCAAAAAAAGAAACCAAAATGTAAATTAAAATTTTTTTTCTTACCAACACATGAAGTGTACCTATTATTATGATCAGACTGAAAACGTATCTAAGACACAAAACGATCTCTTTTCTGTTATATTATTATCCTATATTACGATTAAGTTTATTTTATTAAAAACAAATATTTAAAGAACCAATGAGACCAAATTTTAAGTTTAAAATAATGAAGAAAACTTTTTTCTGTTACATTAATATCTGAGTTGATGTGTGTACCTATTAATATGATCAGGTGTGTACTTCATTTTGGAAAGCTCTTCCGTGCCAATTTTTATTAGATATTGCATATTAAGTTTAGAAATAACAAACAATTTTTTTTTTCAGTTTTTGACAATTTTAATGATGTAACCCCTTACCAAATTTTGGAAAAATGCCTAAAATTTTATTCAGATTTTTTTTGTAATTTTGCTTGTACATTTGTTGTTAGGATTTTAATGGCTAATCGGAAGATACACGGCTTTTGGCTATCACTTTCTTTCTGGCTATAAGAGGCTCCCAAGAAGACCTGGAATTCTGTCATTTTTGGAATACGAAAATAATTTGAAAAATATGATAGCTTTTTTGGACAAACAATAAAGGGATTTAGCTTCGGTACGCCGAGGTTTGTAATACATACCTTTGTATACCTTAGCAGTCTGCAATTGGTTTTTTTTTAAATCGATAAATTTTGGTAAAATTAAAAAAGAATCGATGTTTGTAAATTTGTTAAACATTTACTTACACGTTTTACATTTTACTTGTAGAATTTTACATTTTCATATAAATCGACCGATCGCTTCTATGGCAGCTGTATGATGTAGTTGTCCGATCCTAATGAAATTAAAACCGAATGTACAAGTAAAATGTTCACTTAATTCACTGGTGGCAAAAATTACCGGAGATACATACAAAATGTATAATACATGCTTAACCAAAATTATAATGAAAATGCAAAAAAAAACTACAGCACAATTCAATTTACTGTGAAATTCAAAAAGCCACTAGTGAACAATCCACAAGTGAAAAAGGATATATCCTCGCCGGTGGACTTATCACCGCCAGGAATTATCTCCACCCAGTATAAGCTCCGCTGGAAGGAATTAGCTCTGCCCGGACTTCTCTAAGCCGGGGGATTTATCTCCGCCGTTTGGACAAGTCATAATACCCATGGAAATGACCTTTGTTACCTCCCGGCTTGGCTTTGTAAGGCTTTCTTAAAATAAACTTTAAGTTTAAGGGCATAGTATATGGGCGTACGGGAAAATCACATTCAATACACTGGTGGACTAAATATTAGTACTCCCTCCGCTACTGCAAAGTATACGATTATTAATAATCACACATTAACAACAGCAATGTCAATAAGTTGTATATATTTTACGTATATTATTTCTTTTTTTGGACAGCACCCACTCGGTTGTCAAGTCGGTAGTTCCGCTTGAGTGGGAGCAGGTTTCATTACACATTTAGAATATTATTGTTTCACTTATTACCCTCGACCGATCCACCGGTCGACCAATTTCCACCGTTCACAATCAACTAACTTATTGCTAGAAGTAGGCTTAGTCTATGCTTTTTACACTGAACATTTCATGTTGTTACATTTCCGAGAATTGTACTCACAATTAGTTTTAGTTAGTTTAGTTTAATTGCGACGAGACTTAGTGCTAGGACTTACTGGCTAGGGTACCTTACACCTACTGCCAAACATCTGCCCACCTAGACCCATCAGTGTTCGATTTGTACAAGTAAGTAGCTTACGGCTAAGAGATTGTAGACTGTCGAGCTATCGCTTGAAATGTTCAGTTGCGTTCATTTGTTTGGATTCTGATTCTTGATTCTATATAACTTCAATTGGTAATCACAGACTATAAATAACTGGAATAACTTTTGGAAGTTGTACATTTAAGACGTATATATTTAACTAGTAAAGAGAAATAATTAACTAATTAAATCTGGCCGCTAACAGCAACAAACCATCATAATAATAGACATATTTGCACTTGAAGAGATTGATTGCAACATCGCCACTGGCAGTTACAGATTGATTTCAATATAAAGCTCCGACACAGTTAATAACAATGGGTATAAAAAATGTTGCATGTGTGCTTGTGAGTGAGAAAGGACACTGGTGGTTACTTAGGTTACTTAGCGACTTAATTTAATCTTAACTGTAGTACTTGGGCTAGCTAACAATCAAAACAGGTCCATGTTGTTATCGTTCATGTAGCTTAACAGGTAATACAAGTAAATAAAAAGACACACTGTAGGCAGGAGATAATTCAGCAGTAGGTTAACTATTATCCCGTCCCGTGCTTCCCGTTCTCGAACAGGCCCTTCTTGAAAAAAGACGACAGCTGGACGAGAGAGGCGCGCGTGAGGCCCGGTCCCCCCGGGCCATCGTAGATCGGGCACTGTGGTATCTTTGAGCACACGACGAACAGGCGGCGCAGGTACAGCTCCAGCAGACGCCGTCGGTGCTTGGCCACCGGTTCGCTGTTCGACGCGAAGAGCTCCCGTCGCGGGAATGGTAAAGCAGAAATCTAACGGAAATCAAATTTTATTATTCACTTTAAGCTTCATTTTGGGCTCTGAACTCACCTTGGCTCCGTAGCAGTGCTTCATGCACAGGTGCAGCTCCCGGAAGCGACTGTAGCGCCGCAGGATGTTCAGCTTGCCATCGGGCAGGGCGATGCGCACCTCGTACTCGTAGTGCGTCTGCTTGCCGGCGCCCCGCATCACAAAGCTGGGTATGGTGATAAAGTGTTCGCCCTCAGCTGAAAGCCATAAGAAAATCACTTTAAACTTGAACTTACAAAATTCCCTCAAAGAACTTACGAAACTCCCTCATGGAGGGGCAGGATCTGGTCATGCTGGGCGAGTAGATCTGCGACGTGGACTCCTCCATGCTGGTGGGGCTCATGACGCTCGAGCGCATGATGGAGCTGGCCAGCTCGTACTGCCGTTCCATGCCGGAGCGCTCGTCGGCACAGCACTGGGCGTGCGCCTCCAGATCCTGCACCGACTGGAGCATTTCCTGCTCCATTTGTATGTAGCGTCGCTGCAGATCCTGCAGGTCGGCGATGTGCTCATCCAACTGGGCCTTGTTCAGGTCCGTTTCCAGGTTCTTCATGATCAGGGCCTTTTGGGCGGCGATTTTGCGGCGCAGCGAGTGCAGCGGGCAGTAGGGACGCGATACATCCGAGTGGCGTCCCAGCTCGCAGGAAGAGCAGGAGCCGGTGTCCTCGTCGCTGGTTCGCACTCCCTGCCTGTAGCTGTTAAGCAGCCCGTTCTGGAGGAGCAGTGCCTGATTACGGTTGTCCAGGCACACGCCGCTGTCGCTCATGATGGCCTGCGAACTGGGCGTCCCGGTGGGAGCAGAGCCCGAGCCTCCGATGCCAGCGCTGCCACTGCCACTGCCGCTGCTGGGGCCGGCGGTACAGGTGCGCGAGGCATCTTCGCTGCTGCCCGATAGGTCGTCCTTGCGCGTATCCTCCGCCTCGTCCTCCGCCTCGCAGGAACAATTGCTGAGCGGCGACTGCTGACCCTCCGTGATGGTGGGCGATGAGACAAGCGAGAAGTTCGACTGGGCGGTGTGGAAGGTATCACAGGTTTCGTACGTGTCCGATTTGGACACATCGTCAGCCTCGTTTGTGCTGGTCGAGGTGGACATGGACATGGACTTGTGGCCCAGCTGCAGCTTCATATTCTGCTTCTTGGCCCGCATCGCCTGAGCCTCGGCCTCGCTTTCGGCGCGTTCCAGACGCAGACGTTCCAGCTCGGCCTGGATCTCCAGCATGGTCTCGTCGACCTTGGCTATTTTGCTGGTGCTGGCATTGAGTATGCGCTCCTTTTCGGCGATTTGTTCGTCCAGTTTGCGGATTTCCTCGTTCTATAAAGGTTATTTAAAGGTTTAACCTTAATAAAGGGAAAAGGAAACGCTTAGCTTACATTTCTTCGCACTGTGTCCTTGATAAACTGCGCTGCAAAGAGATCCAGCGAGTCTGAGACCTGCAAAAGCAGCTCATCATTCAGGGGAGTGCCCTCTTCGATCTTCAGGCCCATCTGTGAATACAGAAAAGGGTTTATTTATCTTTATATATCTTAGATTCTACTAATATCTAATATCTACTCTAAGCTCTAGGCAAAATAATTCGAAACAAACGAACAAACCTCGTCCAGTTTGCCACAATCTTGCAGTTCCTGCAATTCTTTCGCTACATACTCAGAGAAATCTCGTTTCTTAGAGTCGAGCTGCGTCTGAAACGCTGAAATTTGTCTACACACAATGTCGATCTAAAACGAAAATGGAACGAACAGAAAATCATAAGGAACATAAAGCCAAAAACAAGGAAAACAATAAAGAGAGAGAGAGGGAGGCAGGCAAAAGTAAGCACAACGAAGATGATCACATGCAACCGTATCGGATCGAATCAGATCGGAGAGACGCACCTGGACCTTCTCATTGTTCTTCTCCCAGAGCACCATGTCCTTGCGAGCAATCAGTTCCTGTTCGCGACAGTTCAGCAACTGCAGGCCATCCATTTCCTCCTGTTCCAGGCGAATCAGCTCCTCGGTTAGCTTTCGTACCTTGGTCTTGTATTGGTCGTGCATCTGGACGCGCTCCTGCAGCAATAAACAATTTATTAAGTTAAAATTTAACACTTTTTCATTAATTTTAGCATCACAAACACTCACCACATTCAGTTGCTTGAGCGCATTTTCGATAGTGTCCAGAATCTTGCGATTTTCGTCCTGCAACTCGGGATCATCCCGCGACATGGGGCGCTGCGGATAGTACTGACGCTCTGGCCGCTTATACGGCGACGCCCCATCCTCATCCGAGTAGATACTGCACGCCAGCAGATTCTCCTTGGACGAGGTGATCAGCGACAGCCGCGACATGTCCAGTTGCGAGCGACTCAGGTCCTTGCGCAGCTTGGCCGCCTCAGCGGGATTGTTGAACCGGAATATATTGGTGCGGCCTAGCAAGATGATGTCGCCCTGCGAAATCTGCTTGGGCTCGTCAATTAGGTGGGCGTTCACCCAGCACTGGGCCAGTGGCCAGGGATGCAACGTGACCACACCGCCTTTGAGGACAATGCTGCAGTGCTGCGCCCGTATGCCATCGCCGGCCAATTCAATATCCTGCGCCATATCCGCGTCCTCGCTGCCAATCCGCGTCTCGCCCTCTTTCAGGCTGTAGAGAGTCACTCCGGTGGTCACGTCGTTGTGGATGCCAATGAGATGCGGCATCTCTGAGTCAAGAACCACGCCCACGCCCGACTTTCGCAGGCCCAGGCTCTTTTGCTCCTGCAGAATAGACTGGGCCACCTTCCACTTCTCCGTCCACTCCTCGGTGAGCACCTTCTCCTGAGCCTCCTTCTTCTGGAGATCGGCCAGAACCTTGAGCGACGGCTGCAGTGAGTGCTGAAGGAGATGGAGTTAATTAAAAGATTGAGAAATCTCTAAAACCCCAGTTACTTACGATATCCCCCGACAGCATGGACTTGAGCTTGTTGATCTCCTCCCTGAGCTCGCGTATCAGCTTGACATTGGAGTCCTCGTTCACCGTGGGCTTGTTGATGATGTTCTTGGCTCGATTCGCGTACCTTAGCGTGCTCAGCGTCTCGCTGTAGTTGCAGTCCGCTGGGGAGAGGGCGGCGATCATGATGGTCTTGCTGTTGCCGCCCAGACTGTCCTTCAGCAGCCAGGTGAGGATGGAGTCGCGGTACGGGATGTAGAGCACTCGCTTGCTGGCCCCATTCGGGGTGGTGGCCTGCGTGGAGTTGCTCAGACTGCCGCCCGTTTGCTCCGCCAGAGCCGAGATGACGCTGCCCAGAGTCACCAGCGATTTATTGATGTGGGCGCCCTCCTTTAGCCGCTGACCTGTTGCCCCCGTTGCATTGGCACGCTCACTGGAAGAGGCGATGAGTGAGAATTAATTACAGATCGTGTGGTTGCCCATAAAAAAAACACAAAAAGATGGCTGTAGTTGGCACTTAACTCCTCGTGCCTGGTTTTACTTTCTAGAGCAGCGCTTCATGCTCCGCTTACGCTTACGCTTACGCACCTGCCTGCCAAATCGACCAGATGGATCTTCGAGACTGTCTCGCTTGGCATGTCATTCATGAAGACGGCCTGCACAAATGTGATCGTGAAGATGGCGTGACTGCGGCTGCTCGTATCGTTCATGTTGGTGCTGGCTGTGGTGCGTTGCGCATTTCCTCGGGCGATGCATTCCTGCAGATGAAAGATCCAGGGATTAGTCTGAGTTCTCAACTGCCTACAATGCCACTCACCTGAATCTCATCGAAGTCGGAGACGGCATGCTGGGACAGGTTCTCCACGTAGGGGCCCAGGCTTCGATGCTCTCGCACCCTTAGTCCATGGCCAGTGCTTTGAGCTGCCAGCAGATCCTTGACTCGCTCATTATAAATCTCCAAGTAGCTGGCGTGGGTGCGATAGCCTGTGCCCGATTCCTGGCCCACACGCATGCGGGCGAACAGCTCCTCGCAGATGCGCGGTATCAGGCCAGGATTGTTGGGCGTACCCATCATGGTGAAGGTCTTGCCAGAGCCCGTCTGTCCGTAGGCAAACACACACGCATTGTAGCCTGAAGGGAATAGAATCAGTAAAAGTAATAAAAGATCTTGCAAAATATCATCGAATTTAGTTAAAAAGTAAGTTTATTTATGAAACTTTCCCTTCGCCAAAGGGAACAGAACAAAAGTAAAACCAAGGTTGGGCAGCTGCCACTCAAGCGCATCAAGTTATAGAGTTAATTGCCAGTCACGGAGTGTCTGCTGCAATTGCTGAACCGCCCAAAGTGAGGCAAGCACTTCGTGACTGTAAAAATCAGAATGCACCGTCACCCGGCGATTGTAAATCTATATAAGTGCATATATACAAAATAATAGCAATATTTGAGGCAAACTTGGGCAAAAGTGAGTCACCTGAGATAGGATAATACATACTTAAATATGTAATTATTTTTCAACTACAAATAAGGAGATTTAAATACAGAATAAGGGTAAGCCAAGGTCCATTTAATTGGAATAACAACTTCTAATAATAAGAGACTTTACATATATACCATAGGAAACATATGTAAATGCTTGTACAAATGTGCTTTAAAAATTAATCTTAAATATATATTTTATTTTTTTAATAACTGCCATAAAACTGTCGAAACTTTCGCAGTTTTAGTTTGTTATCAAAAACAATTATTCGGACTAACACCTAAACTTAAACGAAGAGATAACAATAAGACTTTTTAGTGCCAGCCATCCAGCAAAACAAATTTATTCACTTATTCCGATGACTCCAATGATGACCTATCTAAGACTCTAACTAGCGCCAACTAATTGCGACATCATGGCTGGCGCCTAGCGCCCCGGCAGCAGCAATTAAAGCCATCCGATCCGGCGACGTCAGCTCAAATGCCAACCGACAGAGGATGGTCACCAGTGTCACGCCCAGTGGGCGGCTTAAGCACTTCAACACATCGTTGGACAATCTCCCTGCCAAAGACAGGTGTGAGATAAGATTTGCTTTAACGCAAACTTGCCGTCAACCGAAACCGCACAGGTGGGGAGGCAGCAGAAAATAATAAACGCAGGTTAATCTGTCAGACGTTTAGTCGAGAGACAGGAACAAACTTATTATAATATGTTGGGATATTAAATTACATGTTGATGTATTACGCATTAGTTATTTTTTACTGTAAAAGTTTAGAGTCGTTCTTCTTTAAGGCTTATTTGAGATAAAGCCTAATTGATGAGGCCTACATAGACATTAATACAAACAATAACAAAGGTAAATTATCATTTCAAAGCTAAATTTTATTATTTTAGAATAAAATTAGGTAAGAAATCTTCCATGTAAGCTTAGTTCTTTAATAAACATTGTATTATATCCTATAAATCAGGGAAGGGCTCGCATTTGCTCTGTGCTGCTCCCAGTGCTCTTTCCGTTATGTTTTTAGTATAAATTATACAAAACGTGCTCATTTCTTGCAGTGCTCTTGGATGTTTCCAGCGGGCTTAAACCCCAAGTCTTAGCTAGCCGCTTGGTCGCCACGGCAGTATTGTTTATGGCTTGTTTTCCACTATCTGGGTTTATCTGCATAGCGAATGCCTGTCTCTTCATATACACAATATATACGAGCATATGTAGCCGTCGTTTGTCATTCCAATTCGCATTCGCAATTGCATTCGTACTCGCATTCCCGTTGCCACTTTGCCAATCTTGGCTTGTCGTAATTTGAGATTGAAAGCGTGCCAAAAGCCACGACAAGCCGAAACAGCTGTTCCATTTCGCTTGGCGTCTCGAGTTGTGGGCGAAAGTTTGTTGTTTGCCTTACTTTCTGCATGTCTTCAGCAAACTTTATACTCAGACGTGGTATTTAATACCCTAGGTTAGTTAAATAATAATAAGCGCTGGGGAAAATGCAGTTTAAATTGTGGAAAAACCTTTCCCTTTTGGTAACTTATTAGCCCAGTTTAATGGGCCCTCATCCGATAGCAGGAAGTTCGCACGATTATTGCTAACTGCACCTACTTGCTTACAAACTAAAATACTTCTATAATTAGGCGGCAATGGAGCGTTTCGAGCTGTGGGTTTCGGTATATGTACTCGCTTTTATTTTTAGAGCCTCAAAATGTTGTTTACAAAGCAGCACATTTTTTTGGGAAAACGAGAGGGAAGCGAAAGGAAAACCCAATATCAAAGCCAATAAGCAGACGGACAAAGAAAATGTAAACAAAACCGTAAGTGCAAGAAAACAGAATGAAAGAAACACGCTCTCGGCAGGGGGCTAATGGAAAAGGCACATGGAAAAATGAGTAAAAGTAAATTAAACAAATAAAAATCCATTCTGATCTGTATTTAATATTAATAAGCTCATTATATACTGCAAAATAGGCTGAAACAGATTTAAAAGGCTTATAAAGCTACAATCAAATAATATTTAAAATATTATCATATCATCAGAGTATTTATATTTTCTCCCAGTGAACCTCCTATGTGGGTGATGGCCCCACAGCCCAGACCCAGACTTGAGCTATAATCTAGGGGTTAACGCGACACCATTGGGTAACCGCATCGTGTGACCCATTGGCCCTTAAGCTCACCTTCATATGCGCAATCGACGACGTCATTGCCGAGATCACTGTACACCTGCTCCTGGGTGGCAAAGTGCGAGTCCTCCGCGTCGAATGACCAGTATGAGTAGTCGAAGGTGAAGTCATGATGATTGTCTCGGCCGGCATCGCGAATGGACTGCAGCCGGGGCTTCAGGAGACGCGTCTTCTTGTTCTCCATCTCCACGATGAGCTGGGCGTCCATGTCATTTTCGCTGCATTAAAAAAGTGCAAATTATTATTTATATTTATTTATTTATTGTCAAGTAATGGGGGCCATCGCGGCGACCCATTGTTAAAAATTATATAATAAATTCGTAGGGCCCCAAAACACCTTCAGAGCTCTTCAGGGCTCTTCGTGTTGGAATATAAATAGCCGCGCTCGGCTGGCTCATAAATATTCCTATTAACGATTTTTGCATGACCCGAACAAATGGCGAAAAGTCAGGGGGCGTTGCAAGGGAAAGCGAGTGGAAATAGAATATATAAAATATGTAGAAGAGACGCTAACAGACAGACCATGCAATCCAATTGACATGTTTGCCCTGTGATCAAGACGACAGTGTGCTTTGCTCGCTGGCTACGAATTATAAAAGAAAATCCGGTTTGTGGGGAATAATAAACGGACAAAAAAAAAACTTGATTGCAACATCAAAAGGAAAAGCGGCGCAAATAAAACAGAGACGGCGGGGCGGGGAGGGGAAAAACTGGCATCTGGGCACACAGAACATTCGTTTAAAGATGGAACCGAACCGGTTGACTGGAGTTCATAGGGGCACCCACACTCGGTAGGAAATGGACTGCATCTGAAAGAATAACACACGCACACGATGGCGCATGTAAATAAACAGAAGACCCCTGATGATGCCACCCAATTCAGAGAAATACCGGCCACAGAACTATACTAAATCCTAAGACTCGGTTATATGCGGGTCGTAACTTTTAGCGGAGCCGAATCGGGAAGAGAGATACGAGAATACATACAGAAAAACAGAGAGAGAGAGAGCTCACGATCACATGACTGTTATTACAATTTTTACTGAATGGCTTTGTTTAGCACCGTAATAAACGTTTTATGAGAATTTCGAGAGATTGGAGGAAATAATTATCTCCTAAAAGTAATTTCTGGGAAAGCAATTAATTTCGGCGCATAATAATAGTGTTTACTCATAGTTGAACTTCTGTAAATCATACTTTTTAGATAGATATAAATTAAGCTGCCTTGTTGAGGCCATTTCAAGACCAATTTGTATTTTATTTTGCTACATATATACTCCTAAACCTACAAACAACCTTTTTATTTTTAAGCATTATGCTTCTAATATCAACTTTTACCTTAATAGGTGTAGGGACCTAAGATTAAGTTTAAGTAAACCTTTGAATAGTTAAAGGCCACTCAAAATATGAACACAAATCGCTTGTTTAAAGTCTTAGCCACAGATTTAATCAAAATTTCAATTCCAAAATTACATAAAACTACTATCTTGCCATTATTTTAGTTTTTCCTTAGGCCTGCTGTCTAAGGAAAGAGTATCTATGAATTGCCTTTAGAGCTCGAAAGATTTCCCGACTGCAGCAAGCAGTGCCTTGTCCCATTTCAAGCGACAATTTTAGGTCATTCCTCTCTTTCTCCATAGAGCGGCATGATTACGCCGCTCCAATTCGCCTTTCCAAACTCAAGTCGGCTCAGTGCTCATTGCGTTTGAGTGGCTTTAATTCGTTAATCTTTGGCCCGATGTGAGAGAGCTGGAGATTATGGAAAGAGAGCGGCTTCAACGAGGGCTTTGTTTTGTCTGTTCGCCGAGTGTTTTCCCCCCTTTGTATGCCCACCAGCCTCAGGGGGAAATTCTTTTTCTGCGTTGATTCATTCGTCAATTAAACATTTATGCGGCAGGCACAAAATTTCGCTGGTCTGTGAGTCATGGGAGCAGCGGATGAGATATGGAACTTGTTCGGCCAGTTTCGTGCCAAAAATCAAAATTAATTTCCTTTTTTTTCGCTCTTTGGAGGTGCAGTGCATATAAACAAACATACGTATACGTAATTATAGTAGATTTCTGCTTTTGTTTTCGCACGAAGGCTACGGTAGAGTCAGTCAGTCAGTCTTGCATGTCCGCGGAGGAGCCGTGGAAATATGTGCTAAAAATTTCCATCGGAGGCCAAACAAGCTGGCAAAAAGTAGACACAGTGTGATCTCTACAATAATGGATATTTGGTTATATCTCATTATGTATTTAATAAGTAGTTGGGAATTGTTAAAGCCTTTAAAGTTACTTTTGCATAACCTGAAACCCCCTCATAAAAACCCGAAGGCTAGCTCTGAAATACGAATTCCAATCGATATATAGGATCTTCATATCGAGCATGCACTGTATATGTAAGTAGCTGCTTTGCATAAGTCTGAGCCAAAGCGATGATGTCACAACTAGTCAGGGAGTTAGCTCCAGTTTTTTTAGCCATTATAATTACCGCATTTGCCACTGATGATGTTTTGTTTTTGTTTCATGGACAATTAACACACGGAAACCCCTAAACAAAGAGACCGAGAGCCCAGAGACAGCTCGTTCATATAGGTTAGTGCGAAATCTTGTATCGAACCCCGAGATGAATGACATCATTACGGGTTCCATCTCTTTCTTTGTCTGCCTGCCGCCTCTGGTTCTTTCTGCCAATTTCTTCGCCTCTTTCTGGCCTTTTCGCCTGCTTTTGTTTCGCTTCGGCTTTATGCGCAAGTAACTGTGCCAAAAGCAATGACCGCTCCGCCAGATAGACAAGATAAAGACACAAAAACAAAAAAACAAAAAAAAAAAAGGGGCAACAAAAATGGTTAACGATCGTCATCAGGCGAGGTTGGTAGGAAAAATACAAGCTCGTAGGTTTAATGTGGTTTTAAGTAGGCACATTGTGCCAGACCCTCGCCACAGTACTTTTTTATGTTTTAATTTCTACGGGAATTTTCTGTACAGAAATTAGTTAAACGAAAACGTGGGGTTTTTAGTGAGCCCTCGCCATTCTATTTTCGGGCCAGTCACATTTCCCAATGCCTCATTGAGGGGCGTTTACGCGTTTATCCACCTTATCACGAGTCTGGACAAACATTCTCTGGCATACTTTTCTACAATGGTTGCCAAATTAATAACACAAATAAAACACACTTGTTCCCGAGTGTATTACAATATATGTAGGTATATTTTAAGTGTCATCTTTTGTTTAAATTTATTTATTTAACAGGTAGATATCTTGGAAGAAATTGCATTTTAATAAAAACTTATTAGGAAACTTATTTTCAAATTGTTCGACATTTTTGACGTATTAAAATTAAAATATTGAGTAAAAGAATAAAAAATTAAAAGTACGTCCTTAAGCGTTGAAATCATTTCAAACCATGAAGGTTAGTAGAGAATTCTATGATATCTCCGAGACAAAAACCGATATCCCTAAAAATCAAAGAGTCTTCGAATAGCAAGGATAAGCACCCTTAGATTGTATATAGATTTGTGATGTTATATCATCAGAATATATCTTAAAGGGGATTGAGGTAATTTATACAGCCTATCCTTGGTAAATAATAAAAAATCCCTTGTAAATCATAAATAATAAATTTCAAATAGGTTTTAGGAATCGCTTTACTTTCCCATTTCTGTCTGAACCAAGGAATCAGTGAACCCATCTAGGACCACATTCCTGTGCCATTATTATAATCCTTAATCCCGTAGCCGTGGCTAGCCTGGAATAACTGAGCTTACCGAGTGTTAAAGGGGCGAACCCTCACAGCGACCTTGAGTGACGACATCTCGGTGGTGGTGGGTTCGCTATCGCCGTTCTCTATTGGATTCTTCTACTCCTTTTAGCTTCCAATTGGATTACTTCGCACGGGGTGCAGGGGTGGTGGGCGTGCTTGGCACGACGTACAGTAACCAAAAACAACGTTCCAAAACTTGCTGCAGCAGCAGGTTTTCGTTTGTTGTTGTTCTCGCCTGACCACTTGCCACGTAATTTGAGTTTGGGATGATTTTCAAAGGAGAAGGCGGGAAGGCGGTGAGGAGGAGGATTCCGAAGGGGGGCAGCACTTGATAAATTCACTCTGTTGCGTTATTCCTCGCCCGTTTGCTCTGCTTTTTCAGTTTGTTTTTCTCTTCGCCTTCTTGTACACCGTTATTCCGAGCGTTTTCCACCTCCTGTCCGCGAACTGTGCGAACTTTGCGCGCCGCCACAAACCGCTGCACATACTAAACCATGTACTAGCAACAATATTAATTGTGCGCAATTCCTCGTCGATTCACTTGCACAATTGTGGAAACAATTTTCGGAACTCATCGCGCATCGCAGCGCTCTTTTGTGTGTATAGCTGTGTGTGGCTGTGATTTCAGCCATATGCAAATATCCACTTGGCACGCCTCATTAAACGCACTCGCGTCCGCTGCAGCGCAATAAAAAATAACGCGAGAGACGCGCGATCTATGGTGTATACTTTTTATCTAACGAATTGTTTAACGAATCCGCGTACGCTGTTGTTTGTTTGTCGACAGTTTTTGCAATGTGACCGTCAGGTTTTCTGTATACTATACTGACATTCATCAGATAACGACAGGACTTTTGCCATCGTGGCAACTGGTCACACTGGCCGAACGAGACGTAACCAAACCACGTAAACGAACGAAAACGTAACGATTTTAGCTATTTTCTAGCCATATCTGGCTAATTTGGTGGTAAACGTAAGCAAACTACGCAAGAGAAGAAAATCGTTATGTTATATTAACAGAATAGCGTAGTTTAGCTTTGTAGCACTATTTTCCAAAAACACTAATTTTTTTAAAGTAGTTATTGTTTTTTTTTTTATAATTTTAAAGCTTAAATAATAGCTTAAATTAAATTTGAATTAGTCTTAATAAAAATCTTCTATTACTTTATTCACGAGTAATAAGCAAGAATATACCAAGTATTTAGTTTAGTTTAACTCTTTTGGGACAAAAGTATTATTAGATCAAAATAATTTAAAACTTTTTTTTTTTAATATTTTTAAAAATTTAATCAAAACTGTCTAAAGAAAAATCCCAAATACATATAAAAACCTTTTTATTAACTTTCAGCACATACATATGTATATCTTATTTAATTACTGTCTGACCACATAGAATCGAACGTTTTCGGAGAGGTGTATTTATTGCCATTTGGATGGTGTTCATTTGAAATTTGGTTGATTAAAAGACTTCGAGATTTGTTAGAGTATACAATAAAATCTGGCTTTTTAAGAATATTATAAAAACAGTTCTTTTAAAAATTCAGCGTTCACTGACCTAAAATAAGGCGGAAAAGTGGGTCTTAACGTTTATCCTTTTTTAGTAAACAAGTGTTATACATACATACATATGTACATATATGAATACCGTAAAAATTATATGTATCACTTCATAATAATTTATTTTATTTGCCAGTTTTGTATAATATTTTAGTTAACATGAGGTCTTTATTATACCCTTGCAGGTAATTTTGTCTAGAAGTTTGCAACGCAGTGAAGGAAGCATCTCCGACTTCATAAAGTATAAATATTCTTGATCAGCATCACCAGCCGAGTCGATCTAGTCATGTCCGTCTGTCTGTCCGTCTGTCTGTCCGTCCGCCTGTCCGTTGCTACACAAACTAGTGTCTTAGTTTTTGAGCTATCCGAATTAAACTTTGCAGATAGTCTTCTTTCTATTGCAGCTAGTATATAAATATATGTCGGAACGGCCGGAATCGGAACACTATATTTAATTGCTGACATGGAAATATAGGGTAAAAATGTCTTATTTTCGCTATTTTTGAAGATATTGGTCTCAAATAAAATTTATGATCCTTTAATTATTTTATAGCTATACATTTTAAATTTCATGCAAATCGGACCGCTATGTCTTATAGATGCCAAAGGAACGATCGGCCCGAAATAGTTGATTTCCGTTGTTAAACTTAGTAAATGGCGTTTCAATTTAAATCTATCCAGACATTTAAAATTTCATCCAAGTCGGACCACTATATCTTATAGCTGAAATAGGAATGATCGGTCCAAATTAGCCGCTTTTCGTTGTTTTTAAAGATTTCGGATTATTAAGAAAAGGTTCCTTTTTTTATTTTATTTATTATCGGCAAGGGTATATAAACTTCGGCTTGCTGAAGCTAGCTTTTTTCTTGTTGAATCTTTATTCTTTTAATGTAAATTAGTTAATAAAATTACTTTTTTTAACACTTTTATTGTATATGATCTTTAGATTTAATGGTGCGTTTTAAAAACATTTATTTTTGTTGAAATCTTTTATCGCCTTCCTTACGTAGTGTTGCCTTTAAGTATCACAATTTTATAATTTTTATTAAAAATATCGAAAGCTCTTTATAGCATTAAATATGTACAATATAGCAAAAAGCGTAAAAAGTTTATTAAAACTTCAATCACACTTATTTCAGATATCAATTGGTCACAATCATACAACCTAGTTAAAGCTCTTAACCCCCGCCCGACTTGGTGCTGGGTCATAGCAAGGTGCCATTCCACCGCTGGCACCACTCCAGGGCGGACTCGTAGCCCAGGAAAGTGGCGGCGTTGAAGGGAATCGCCCGCGCCACCAGCATCCAGCTGCCTCGGAAGATACTCCGCCAGCCGTAGGCTCTAAAGTTCACTTGGACGCAGTGGATGATGCCTCGGAACTTGTGGTTCTCGTCCGCCTGCATCAGTGTCTTCACCACGTCGAACGGAATGACGCACACCCATGAGATGACGCCTGCCCAGGCGCCGGCCAGTGTGGTCACCAGCAGATTTACACTGGATCCGTCCGACTGGCTGCGTCGACGCCGCACAAAGTCCCGCCCGTCCAGGTAGTCAACGCTCTGGCGATAGGCCAGCATATAGATGCCATAAGGCAGGACGTCGCTGCAAAGGAAGAATGGAGGATCACTAAAATCTTTGCCCTTTATGGGAAACTCACCGACACATCATGGGCAGCAGACCGCGATAGAGACCGGAGATGCCGTCAGTCTTGAGAATCCTTTTGAAGGTGCCGAAGGCCGTCCGCCGCTGACCATACAGATAGTCATTGTAATCTGGAGAGGAGTTTCAGACATCAGTTCCAGTTTCTGGAGGGTCAAACCTATACCAAACTCACAGGAAGCCGTCTGCAGGCGAACCTTGATCAGCTCCATGGGACACGCAATAAAGGATTGGATAAATCCGGCCACCGATCCTGCCATGAACATGTTGTGGTACTCCAGCTGCTCCCTCTGGTAGTCACTGTGGCACACCTTCCTCAGCTGGCGCAGATGGTTGCCGTAGATGCCGAAGAGCAGCGAGTTGATGGCTCCCGTCGAGATAAGCGGAAAGAACATGCCCCTGTAGAAGCCGTTGAGCTTTTTTTAAAATTAAAAAAACATCATACCCTCGATTTCTTGTAAACTCTAACCCCTTCCTAGCTTACCCCATTGTTCCTGGTGTAGATCTGTTGGATGGCGGTCAGGACGTTGGTGTTGGAGGCCTGCTGCCACACCTTGATCGTGTCGAGGGGATGGGCCACCAGCACCCCGCAGGCACCTGAATCAAATCAAAATAATTATTAACATAAATAAGTTAATTAAAAATATCTGCCCCAAAGTTGAACACATGTTGGAACTGCCGCTGCATGCCGCTGCTGCATGCCAAGAATTCTGGCTGGCGACACCAAATTGCGCCTTGGGGATCAGGGGCACCGCCGCTCATGAACTTGACCATGGCGCCCATTGGCCGTTGGCCGCTGTTCCTCTCAACAAGTGGCTCATCATCTGGCTCTGGCATTGCGTCATTCCTAGACACGGCCCAATATGGGATGCTCGACGAACCTATCCCAAGCTGGAGCTTTCCACTCACCACCGAAGCAGCCGGCCACAAAGTCGCAATAGTTCTCCCACTTCATGGAGGATCACGGAAAAATATACGACGAGGGTGGAATTTTCAAAATTGATTTTTCTCGCGACTTTTCCGACTGCACCTGACGACGGCAGCGAACCAACTGCAACGGCATAGCTTTTGTGGCTGTGTCGCAAAGCTCGCTGCGTTCTTAGCTTTTTTGCTAACAAAAGCTGAGTGCTAAAATATGCAAAAACTTGGCTGTTATTTTTTTGGATTATTTTCCTTTCATTGGAGATAAATTATGCCAGATTTTACCAATTTTAACGAGACTTGTTTTGTCTTTTTATAAATAAATAAACTTGAGACTTGGATTCATGTTTTCCAGAAAATATTGGTTAAGCTTTAGTACCTGGGCCTTCCTCTTCACAGTTTAAATACAAAAAAAGAAACCACTTGTATGTTTTATTTTTTATTTATTAATTTTTTATTGTTGATTGATCTCTTTGCTTCTTTTCTCTCCGTTTGCTCATACTCATTCATTCAGTTTTGTGTGTTTTTCAATGTTTTTACTTGGTTTTTAATCATTTTTGGTTAATTCTGCTTGCAGCTAAATATTTTTTTTTGTTTTTCGTCTGCGCCTTGCAATTTCAAATCATTTTCTGCTGCCTTTAGTTTCGGTTTTGTTTTATTTTAATTTGTTTTTTATATTTTTTTTTCGCATACTTGCTGTCGAAGCAATCAACTAAACCTTTGTTTTCTTCTGATGCTCATGTATATATACTTTTTATATATATGTATGTATATACCTATATATATTTATACCCATTTATGTTTTGTGTAATTATAATTTACTCTTTATATTTACTCTCAGCATAAGATTTTGTTTAGTCGTGTGTGAGTGAGTGTATGAGTGGGTGTGTGGGCGTGTCCGAGTGAGTGTGTGAGTGTGGTCGAGTGTAGAGTGCAGAGTGTGCCTTCAACCCAAAGAAAACCATTGAAATCCTCGCACACACCGTCCTAAAGAACAAGAACTCAAAGTCATACGTAATAATAGCGTGTATCATATATACGATAGGTTTCTTTTTTTACAAGTCTAGAACATAAGAAAATACATAATTCACATATATATTTATCCACTTCCCTCCGATTCCTCTCCCCCTCGCTTCTGGCTTCTGCTTCTCCTTCTCCTTCTCCTTCCTTTCATTGTTAGTATCCATAGTATTTATATTGTTTAAGCGCTTTAACTATTTTTGCTCTTATTGTTTTGTTGGTTTTTGTATGCTTTTCCTTTTCCTTATCATTCATTTTTGTTTTTTGTTTGTTTCTTTACTTTTTTGCAACGTTGTTAATGCGACTTTATTTTTTAGTACACTTTTTAGTACAGGGTTTTTTGTTGTCTCTAAAAGTACTTAACGAGTTTGCTTTTGCTTATACTTCTTTATCTTCATCGCTCAGCCGGCTCTAAGCAGCAGCTACAGCACAGCTCTACGTTTAACATGCTCGATTTGTTTATACATATAAATACAATAATAGAAACTATAGTTAAAGTTACCATATATAAGTTGAAAGCGGACTAAACAGGTTGTTAACTCAGAGTGCAACTGAAATTGATTGATTGATCACAAGAAAGGGAAACAAAAAAGAAATGAAGAGAGACACTTTAATCGTTAAACCACTTGACTTACTTAATTATTTATTTATTTATTTACTTATTAGGCATTCTCCTCTCTTGTCAACATTCTTATTTAGTTTACTCTTGACGCTCGCTTGATGTCTGGCTTCGTTTTTACATTTGCATTAGTTTTTATATTATTTTGAATATGTTTTGTTGTCACACTGATTGGCATCCTAGGCGAACATCAACGTTAACTAGAGATGGGTGCGCTATTCGAGGGCTAGCTGGGAGTTGGAGACTGGTGTCATAACAAACGGGGTTTACATAGTCCTGTTTTTTGTTTTTGGTGTTCTCTTGGGGATTCTAGTTAATGGAGGTGGAGGTGACAAGTCGTGGGCTCTAGTTGCAGTTGCTGGTTGGTTTGTTTAGCTATTTTCCTCGTTTAATTACACGCTAATATAAAGATGCAAAACTTTCTTACACACGTTGCTTAGTATTTAGGCCATAGGTTGTTCAACTTGTATGTTTCTGAAATATCTCTCTCTCGTTTAGCCGCTGATGATGACTCTCTAGTTGATGCTGCATATTGTTGACATTGTTTTACAAACATATTTAATAATAACGCTAACTCATACGTTTGTTTCCTTTAGATTTTCTTTTTTTTTGTATAATTTTTTCCTCTTTTCTTATCTTTTTGTTTGCAATATATGTGTATAATAACTCACGATTCACAGACACAATTATCATTAATATTATATGAACTTTTGCGGAATCGCCTAATGAGAGACGTTCATTGGCGTCCTCGTCCTCGTCCTTCCTCTATCTCTGCTCCTAGTTGGCTCCTATAATGCATGCTTCTATACTTTGTAATGGGCGTCGTCGTCGTGAGAGTTGAATGAACAAACATGCATAGTATACTTCATATATAAATTTTATATATCTTTTCCTTACTATGAGTGCGGCTAAGTGGGTATGTGTGTGTGGTGTGTGGTGTGTATGAATGGGAGGCCGGGCAGGAAGCGGTCCAAAAAGGTTTCCCCTCCTTTTACCTTAGCTACATTATTTACAATGACAAAAAATATTGTTTAGCAAATCGAATAATGACAATTGTGCGCATTTTCATGAAGTTAACGAATTAAGGCATAAGAAATAATTTAGTTTAATCGAAAAAAGAGAAATTTACAAAATATTTAGTACTGGAACGCCTCAGACCGCTTCCCCCTGAGATATATTTGAATACCAAGGATGTTTAGTTAGTGTGTGTATCGAGTCCAGAGTCTGGAAATGCTTCGCTAGCGGAATTTTCCAAAAACTAACGTTTTCTTGGTTGGTTGTCTCTAGCTTTAACCCTTTTTACAATGCTCTCTCAATAGTTTTGCTTAGTACTTTCTCGATTACTACTGCGCATGGGGGGAGGGAGGGTTTCCTCATCATATTGTTGATATTTTCCGCACTTTGACATACATTTAGATAGATCAGCGTTTAGAGCGTACATTACGTTATGGTATTATGGTATTTAATTGTATTCTTATTCATGTATAGAAATTTGCCGGCTGTCTATCCCAGCCCGTTTAGCAGCAACTTCAACAATGTACTAAAACTTGGCTTTTGTTACTCGTAGCTGCGGGGAGTTGTTGGAATTTCTGTTTCGAAAAGTCTTGATGGAGTGTGCAACACTTAAAGCTAAGTAACAAAGTTTCATTCTGGATAAGACAGGGAATTGAGGATAGGAGGAGCACAGTTCTTGCAGATATTCATTTATATACAATTCAGTGGGAACCAAGGGGCCTAAGACACGCCGTTCTATGGAGTAAAAAAAAAAATCGGAGGACGCAGCGCAGTCCAGTGTTTCAACTATTTTACACAATTCGAATGGGAAGTGAACTTGTAACGTGAGTGGGTGGTGTGTGAGTGTTTGTGGGACAGGGGATGGCTGATCTAAGCTAGGATCTAGTTAGCAATATGTTTAGTTAATAATATTCAATGCGCTTCAACAATCCTCGATCCTCAGTTATAGTTATCATCGCTCTCGCTTGCTCTTTTCTTCACTTACTAACATGATTTCTCTTTATTCAACTTGTGTTTTCGCTTAAACGTAATTAATAATTATTTTTTCTTCTTTTTAATATATATTTATACGTGTCTGCATATGTGTAGGTGTGGGTGTGCGCGCGTGTGTGTATTACGGGGGTGGTGTGCCTTCCGCAGGTGCATGTGTGAGTTCAATAGGCCTAAGATACATTATTTAAAAAGATTTCCTCTTATATAAGCCGCACTCAAGCTTCCTAATGACCACACACACTCACGCACACCCACACATGCACACGGACAGGGATCTGATTCAGCTCCCGCTCCAGATTTCGGTTCTACCTCCCCTTAACAGCCGCCCAAGCGTCCCGTCCGGTTCCGTCTGTAGGGTCAGCTTGGTTGGTGTCTTGTCAATCGAGTATACATTTTAGTTTTATATGTTTCTGGTTTAAAGTTTAGCATATGTGTGTGTGTGTTTTAGTATAACTATTCCTTTCCTCTTCTCCTTTAGATGCTTGCTGTTGCTGTTGTTGTCTCTGCCGTTTACGGATATCGGTATATCGGGATAGCGCGTTAGCTTTTACGCTTCTACTGATGTTGGTTGGTTTATTGTTAGTTTCGGGCGCGCCTCGCGTCTGCCTGCTTGCTTAGTTCTCCGCCTTGATTTCCGGTTTGATTTTCGCATTTGTGGTCGCAGGATTATTGTCGCCGCCGGCTCCGCCGCTGGACAGGCTGCCGCTGCTGCTGCTATTCGACTGCTGCTGATGAGAGTTCAGGCCGGCGGAGCTTGGTGGCTGCAGGGACGTTGACGCCGCAGAGGCTGCGCTGTTCGATGTCGCAGCGCTGCCGCCAGCGGAGCGCCCAGTAGAACGATTGGATTCGAGTTCGTGCAGCTTCTTCCACAGCTCCTCGCGGTCGCGCTCGCGCTTTTTCTCCCTAAAAAGGAAAGGTTTAATTCAAACTAATTCACTTGGCCTTAAACAGTCACTCACTTTTGCCGCTCCGCCTTGTAGCTGGAGGTAAGCTCGTCGAAGAGCTTCGAATTCATTTCCATGAACGTCTTCAATACGTTGTAGACAAGCGCCACGATGGTTTGATTCCAGTGCTCCTTGCTGATGCGGTAGAGGGCCGGGAACATGATAGGCATGATGACCGCATTGTTCTCCTCGATGAGCGACATGGCGTACTCATTGTTCCACAGATAGAGCGCGCGCTCAGCAACCTAGAAAGAGGAGTTAAAGGATTACTTCCACTTTATTTGTAATTATTTATGTCGGAGACTCACCTGAAAATGAGGACTTGACACGCATTTGGCAATCTGGCGGAACAAGGGCTCCTGGATCTTGACAAACTGCGGCGGATCGATCACGTCGAGTATCTCCTCAATTTCACCCAGGAACATGACCTCCTTTTGGGAACACGTCTTCGGCCAGAACTTGAGAAGCCCACGCACCACAGGCTCGGTAAGGAATGGATCCTTCTCTAGGAATTGTACAATGCAATACGCCAGCTGAGCATGGTAGAGCGACAGGCATTTGACTTTGTGCAGCGGCAACAGGACCTTGACCAGAAACTGCTTGTGTTCGGCCTTCAACGGCAAAGCGAATCCGTTGATGATACTGATATTTAAAATAGGAATTAAATTAGTATAAAGACAAACAAGGAAAGATCTTAAAGGAACATACCTGCCAAGAATCTCCAAGAGCTCGCCGACTCCATTAAAGTGCTCCGTCTCGTAGATGAATCGCAAGAATATGTTGTTGATCTGTTTTCGTATAAAGGCCCGCAGTCCCAGGAACTTTCCGTAGATGCGATGCAACACCGTCTTCAGAAAGTCCCGCTCCCGAGGATCCTCCGAGTCGAAGAGCTCCAACAGCTAAAGATACGAAATTTACTAAGTAAACTTCTTATTTTAGGGCGTAGAATTTAAGACTTACCTGCAAGACAAACTTTTGATCGATCACACGCTTCCCGATGGTCGCTTGGAAGTCCTGCGACTCCAGGAACCGCAAGAAGACCTCGTACACCAGCTGTAGGTGTGGCCAAGATGCCTCCAGTGTCGGATCATCCTCCTCGGGATCGAAATCGGGATTCTCACTGGGCGGCAACGTGCGAAATAGGTTGCATGAAATCTGGCAGGGAAAAGACATGTTGAAGGTGTTAATTATATTTCCATAATAAGGAAGAAGCTGCCGGTAATCGCCATATTTACCATGCGAATTATTTCCGGATAGACCGGTTCCGTAAGCACACCGCGCCCATGTGTTATATAGGTGGATAGGTCATTGAGTGCGGCCCGTTTGATCTCCTTGCCCTTCAAGTCCGTGACGGGATCCATAAAGTCAAAGGACACGCAACACTGGCGCAGCTTCCGTATAAAAAGCTCCTCCTGTTCTAGGCTGGAGCAATCGGCTAGATATAAGGGAAGGGTTTTACCATTACTGAGCATAAAACAAGAATTAATTCACGAATTACCTTTTAACGGCGGCAACTGCTGCAGCTCAACATCCTGAGAATTTCTGTAGCGCGAGGAACCTTGACTCTTTTTACCCTTCTTCTTGAGCGAACGTTTGGCGAACGGGTCGATTCGATCCACAAACGTGCCCGATGACATCTTTTCAGATTTGGGTTCGTTTGAATCGATGGCGGTCTCCGTGGCTGTCTGTGTGGTATTCAGCTTGCCGGCTTTGTTCCTAACGCTTGCCACTGAAAATTGATCGGCAGCAGCAGCTGCTGCACCTCCGCCCTCACCTGCGCCTTGGCCTCTGCCCTCGCCAACGCCCTCGTCGCCGTCTTCGCCGAAATCGCTGTTGAGGATCTCGACTGGCCGTTTGTTGCGTGTTTTGCGTAGCCAACCGAAAATTTTATGTGTTATGTTGGCGACTTTTGCGGTTGAGTTTGGCGTCTTGCAATTGTTCTCGTCCCTTCTGGTTAAGCCCAACAGCTCTGCTCCTGTTCCTGCCTCTGCTTCCTGGCCAATCACCAACTGCAACTGCTGCGGCTGCGGATGCTGCTGCTGCTGCTGCAACCTCTGCTTGTGCTTTCCCTTGCCTTTGAGAGCGTTCTCCTGCTGCTGTTGCTGGAGTAGCTGGAGCAGCTTCTGTTGCTGGGTAATGGTGATGGCGGTGTTGAAGCGGTAACGACTTATCTTGGCATCTATCAGACGGGGACTCTGGGGCGTGAAATCTTGTGGGTTCTTGTCTCTCTAGCTGCCTGGATTTGCTTTAAATTCGTTACAGTTGTATGTACACTGCAATAAAAGTGGGACAAGCAATTAGCTCGGTTAGCTAGGTGGTGACTTCATCAGCTCCACTCATCGCACCCTCACTCACCTGCTTCTGTTGTTGCTGTTCAGCTTTCCGCTTTCGTCGCTTCTTGTGTTGGTTTTGTGTATTGTTTACTGGAGGGATTGTTGCATTTGCGATGCGCCTTACTCTTGATAATACTCTCACTTAGCTTCTACGGTGCTCTGTTTCTGATCCTCTGTCTCCGCTGCTGCTGCTGCTGCTTCAGCTGCTCCTGAATGGCACATCAATTTGGTTAACTGAGAGAGAGAGAGAGAGCTGCTGGCTGGCTGGCTGGCTAACTTTTGATTGCTGCATTCACATAGTCCTCGGCTCGGGCTCGACCTTCGCTTTTTTCTGGCTGTTTCCTATTGGGTTTTATGGATATTTGGCATCACATGCACTGCAAGCAAACAGAGAAGGTAATGGACATTAGGGGGGTTTGTCAGGTAGAGATAGGTTTTATCGGTGAAAATAACTAAAAAATTGACAGCGCAGTGAAAGGCAGGCGAAAAAAGAGTCCCCCGTCCGATAAAATGAAACGTTCAGGTGTATCTATCTAATCGCAGGCTTTGCAGGTGCGTGTGTGCGTCGTGTGTGTGGAGAGATAATGGCTCTGACTGTGATTTCTTTGTCCCCAGATAACAGAGAGCTGATAAAAAGCATGAGGGATACTGTGGCCACACTGGAAACCTGGAAAGTTAAACAATTTACTTCTAAAATCATAGGCAGACTCGCGGTATACAGAATAGTGTAGCTATCAATTCATAAAAAGTCTCGAACCTGGAGAAAAGTCAATTTATTTAACTTTGGAATATGGCTCTCGCTATTAATTAATTTTCCAGAAATTTCCCAACAGAACTTTCCCTTTACCACGTTAACCAAATCCCAAAAACCCTGAAAATGACCGCAGCAGAGCCCAGAATGTGGCCAGCACAAGGAGGTTTCTGGCCTAGGACTCTCTGCTAAATTTAATTCACCATTTTGCCTGAATTAAATCAAGGCGAGCCCGGAAAAGCCATTGACCGGAAACTAGATGGCGCTGTCATCTTGAACGGAAATGAAGCCAAATGAAGGACGCGCGCAGGCAATGGGAAACTCATTCATTTGCATGGCACACCGCTTGTGTTTCGAGATGGGGAGAGAAATCAACCGGGCCAGCTTTGAACTTCAATTCAGGAAAAATGCCACATGTGTGTATGCCAACTGCACACACAGTTTTCACTTCGAGGACATGGCAGGAGGAGGAGGAACGAACTCGTTCACCGCCGCTTCCAGTTAGGCACACAAATTTGCACAAATGCAAGTCAAACCGTTGCGGCCCACAGTCGATTCGAAGCGAAAACATGTTTAACATGTCACACACACGTTTCCCTGGAACACCCACATGCAATAGAGAGCAGAAATAAAAGAGCCAGAAACTGACTGGGACCACACGGCGTATGAGTGACAAACAGGTAAATGCGATCAACTTGGGGCTTGGGCCAGCTGCCTGCCTGCCCGCTGCCTGCCCGGTGGAAATGGAAATCGAGACGCGTGGGTGCCTCTGCATTGAGAGAAAAGTATAGTTATATCAAGTTTAAGTCGTAGTTTCTTTCAGATAAGGTAAAAGCCAAAAGAAGGCTTCAACTGGCACATAATCCATCTTTGATTAGCTTATTATTACAAGTTTTTATGCATTTTTCTCTCAGTGCCTGGTAAACCAGAATACGCATGTATGTGAGTGGTGTCATGTGTGTGTTGGCCAGCCGGAACTCACTGAAAGGCAAGGCGAGCGAAAGAGAGGGAGCCGTGTGTGTTGTGTTGAGTGCGCGAGTGGAGAGTAAAAAGTTTGCACAGCTGCCTTTGACGGGCTTTTATTTTGCTGCATTGGCCACGCCGCCGACTGACCGACCGAAGGTGGTCAGCGCGCGCTCTTCAACGCATTTCCCTTTTAATAATTGAATTTTTCCCTTGGTTAATGTTGTTGTTTTTCTGTTGCCTTTGCTTTTGCTTTAATTTGCTTCAATCACCTTTGCTGTGGGCGAGACGACGACGATGGACACACCATCGAGTAAACAACAACGTCAAGTCAACCCCACGGTGACACTTAATATGGGAACGATAGCGAATCTAGGGGCCTGCCGGCCTGCCTGCCTGCGCCTGGGCTGGCCATTTATTATGCTATTTTATATAAAACCATCAACGAGGCCCAGCCCAGCCCAAAAGTCCCAAGACAAATGACCGACAACAACAACAGCAGCAACAATGCCTGGGCTGACCATTAGGCCCCCGGCTACCCGGTACAGTGTGTTTCCCCTTTAATGTGTGCGTGTGACCTTATGACATTATTTACTCAGCAATGGCGGCAACGGCGGCAGGGTGAAATTCCCCAGCATATCATCGTAGAAAACAATAACAAATAGCCGGGGCACAGCTCACAAAATAATGAGACAAGTCCGCTGCTTTGTGGCCTCTTCCATTCACTCCGCCATTCCAATACACCTCCTGTCCAGGCGGCTTCCTCCTCTACACTTTGTTTTGCTTTGCTTTGTGTTTGCTGCTGGCATTTATAAGATTTTCGCCGCCCAATAGCTAAACACAGTCATCGTTTTGGTCATCTAATGACTAAGCGCCGTCGCCAGTTGGGAAAATTATTTTCCCACCCACTTGTGCACCGCAACACTCCTGCCGCCCCTCCCAGTCATAGCCACAACCAGCTTTTGGCCTTCTCCTCCAATAGTATATTTTTTGACGCATGTCTATTGGTTTTCCAGCTATAATCAATAAGCTACGAGAAATGTTTAAGGGCGAGAGAGAAGCTTTGGGAGGGTTTTGTTACCAAAAAGTGGCATTAAACTTTCGCCCATTGCCAAGTTTTGTAAAGTTTTCATATTTTTTTGCATTCTTCGAATGCTTTTACGTGCAAGTTTGCATATTGTTGGGATTGCCTGAAAGTGCTGTCATTTCCCCTTCTTATTAAAGGCAAGCAAGTACTCAATGTGAGTCACAAAAATAAAGCAATGGGCACACAATCGCTTACTTTTGGAGTGTGCCTATCTAAATCAAACAGATTCATTATCAGAGATTAGTTTGTTATTATTTTGACTCCTAATTGGGCAGATTATAAAGGAATTTAGCTATTAATTTTAATTTGTTTATATTTTCTTTCTCTGTTTAGTTAATCAGTGTTTTTTATAGGCCTTTTAAAATAGCACTAAAATGACAGTTTATAAACGAACCGAACTATTACCCACCCACATATTGAACTTGATTTATTTAGGGCTTTTTGGGAAAGATTGATTAGTTTAAAAACCCCATAATTTGTTTGTTTTTAAACAGTGGAAATTACTTCAAGGTTTAGCATTCGTCTAAGCTTGTTTATAATAAAAAGTGCAATAAAATGGGAAATTAGTGGTACAGTTGTTAAGGGGAAACCCAAACCATTTTTATTGCTTTGCTTTTAAGTGATCTATTTCGTACTTCCCCATTTCCTAGCTGGCAAATACTTACGGATTATGGCTTGATTTTACTATTACTTTTCCCTCTACATACTCTCCTTTCCTCCATCCACTAATATCCTTTTTATATACAGTTCCCCCTTAGTTTGAAGGTGTTTATGGGCCCTAGTTCTCACACTTTTTGGTTTTATGTAATGCAAACTGACATGATGATAAGCAGAATTTCCCCTCCGACTCTTTCTCCCTCCTCTTCACACATTTCTCCTGCCTTCAGTGTGAAAATATTGCGCACTGTTTTCGTTTCTGCCGCGTACTTGAAGCGTGCTCAAGGAATCGGGGGCTTCGAGCGGGAAAATTGTGGAAAAACTACGCAGTAAACGGCGCCCTCCGCTCACACACGCCAGCCAGGCACTCGACGAAATCCTTTTGTGCAACGCAGCAGAGACGAGTTCATGGTCGGTGAGAATCTTCCATCATCACCGCCTCGGCTCCAGCAAGGCATGACAGTGAAAATGCGAGAGATGGAAACGCGCTGAATGCATCAAATTACATGCATGCACTTGGGGCTATATGGAGTTTAGGGGCAAAATCATAAACTGCGTTATGTTGCGTGTACACGTACTTGCGAAATCCCCACGCTGCCAGCATGAAATTGATTTCTGTCGGCAATCATTGAGGAAAGCCTGGGGAGGCTGTGGGCGGATCTAACTATGCACAGAAAGAAAAATAACTCTTAAGAGAGAGAAATTGCTTCTTAAACAGCGAACATTTCTCAGAAATAAAATAGTAATAAATACTTATTGGTGCCTCCCCTGAATTTCCCTTGCTTGCTATCTGTAAGAACATCAGACACCACCCTTGCAGGGAGGAAACCTTGACCTTATCGCCATGAATACACACTGTCCTTTCCGTCCTGTCCCATCCTGTCCCCGGGTATTGATATCATGGAATCAATCAAATCAACGGGAAACGAGTTTACATATGCAACAGCTTTTCCGCTCGTTAAACGAAACGCAGCACGGCGCTGGGGCGTGTGTGGAAATCCAGGGGACAGAACTTGGCACATGTGCCAAGTGCAAAATGCAAATATCTGCATATAGCCCGCACTCCCTTGACACCCACTCCTTGTCCTTCTGCCCCCCTCTTTGTGGATATGAAAGAATAATGCACTGTTTAATTTACATAAAGTGAAAGGAAATGGAACAATAAGTTTTATAAGATTTCATGCCCTGGCCTCATCAGCAACAGCAACATCAACAGTGGAGCGACCAACAAGAGCAGCAGCGGCGACGGCATCAGCTGCAGAAGAAGCGAAAGTTTGCACAATGTACACCCAGAAAAATTCATGGACTAAAAAGCTGCCAAATTGCCTAAAATTTTAGTCCATTTGACCTAAAACGGAAGTCGAGGCAGTTATTGCCTAAAAATTGTCCAAAATGCCATATTTTTAGGCAATAGAAACAGGCCTAAATTTTAGGCAATTTTAGTCCAAAATGCCATATTTTTAGGCAATTTATGTCCAAAACGCCATAATCTTAGGCAATAGAAACAGGCCTAAATTCTAGGTAATTTTTGTCCTAAAACTTCATTTTTAGGCCAAATAAATCTAAAACTTGATTTTTATATAATATTGATTTTATGTTTTAATACAACCATTTAAAATAATAAATGTGTATTCCAAAATGCATACAGTATTTATTTTTACTGTTGCAGTAGAGACTTGCTACTTCCGTAGCAAAAACATATCTAAGAGTTGGCCGTTAACCGTCACTCCATGCCAGGGATGTTAGAACCA
>VNJW01011087.1:0-39611 GCA_008042615.1 Drosophila auraria | reverse complement strand
AGGCTTCGGCTGGGCGATACACTCTGCTAGCTTTGCAGTGAGGTCGCGAAGTGGGCGTTCGGGGTGGCTAGGCTTCGGCTGGGCGATACATCCTGCTAGCTCGGTGCCTGAGGCGCAGAGTGGGCGATAAGGGTGGCTAGGCTTTGCCGGGCGATACATCCTGCTAGCTCTGTGCTGGAAGCTGCAAAGTGGGCGTTCGGAGTGGCTAGGCTTCGGCTGGGCGATACACCCTGCTAGCTTCGGCAACAAGGCAACCAGGCGATCGGCGAGGAAGGCGTGCAGCCGCACCCGTGAGGAGCAGGACGCAGCAGAATTTGTGTGAACAACAAAAATTGAAGTGCAATAAAGGCCGTATTAGTAAATTAACCCCAAAGCGTTCTCTCTGGGCGGGCTTTCACGTTTATATAAATTTGGTGGGACGAGCACACGATCTCGACTGAGCTAGCCGCACACAATCGTTGCGAGCTAACCCAAGAAATCAGCTCGTTACAGTATATTTACAATCCGTGAATTTGCAAAAAATAAATATTGCTGCATGTCTAAAAATGTTAAAGCTGGAGGGTGTTTTGTGGAGACCTTTGGGAAAACTGTAACTTAGTTTATATTCTGGATATATCTTTATAGTTTAAGTGAGTGGAATGAGTTAGCTGGCCTTTACAGACGGCAGAGCCCGATTCTCTTTAGAAACTGGCTAATTACAGCCGGCAGAGCACGATCCTCTCCAGAAACTGGCCACTTACAGCCGGCAGAGCCCGATCCTCTCCAGAAACTGGCCACTTACAGCCGGCAGAGCCCGATCCTCTCCAGAAACTGGCCACTTACAGCCAGCAAAGGCCGATCCTCTCCAGAAACCAGCCATTTACACCCGGCAGAGCCCCATCCTCTCCAGAAACTGGTCATTAATAGTATGCAAATACTAATCCTTTCCAGAAACTGGCCTTTACAGCCAGCAGAGCCCAATTCTCTCCAAAAACTGGCTTTTACAGCCGGCAGAGCATGAATTATCTGTAATACATATAGAAATATAGACACAGAAATATCTATAAATTTTACTTTATTCGTTGGATATCAAAACAGAATTAACAACAATCACGATTACAACAAGAACTTGGTAACGCTTTCCGCATAGGCGGCGTTCGTCAGCTTCCCGTTGAGCGCCTCCTTGGGCAGCCACTCGAACTTGGCCTGCTGCTTCTCCGCCACCTGTCCGGATCGCAGGGATGCCCGGTAAAAGAAGACCTTGGCCCCGATGCTCTCCGTCCGCTGATTGGCAGGATACTTGTACTTGTGGAAGCCCACGGGAGCATTGCCGTAGAAGAGCACCTGCAGCTCCTGGCCACACTGCTCGCGGAGCACGCGTTCCGCCGTCTGTCGCATGGACTCGCCCTCCTGACGCTTGCCCTGGGGCAGGAGCAGATGCTGCTGCTGGCCCAGCTTCTGCTGAACGAGCAGATAGAGCGTGTCCTCCAGACAACGGTCAGTGGAAGTCGTCTTGTTGGCCTGGTCATCGGGTGTGGTGCGGGAGCCCAGCTGGAACTTCTTCAACTCCTCGACGTAGGCATCCTTCAGATCCTGCGCCGTCTGCTTCGCCCCGCCGTCCTCGAGGTCCACCTGCACCTTGCCCTTCTTGATCAGCTCCGCCTGGACGATCTCCCGCTCGTGCTTCAGCTCATGGTCGGACTTCAGACTGTTCTCGTACTCCACACGCCACAGCATGTCCTGGAACTGCTTCTCCAGGGGATTGAGGCTCTTCGAGACGACAGGCAGCCGCTCCACGAGCACGCCGGCGTACAGATCCCATTTTTCGGGGGCGGCAGCAGTGGATTGTGTCCGCCTCAGTTCCCGAGCACCCACTTGCACAAAGCGACGCAGCATTCTTGGGATTTTAATTGAATTTTTAAGGAAATAAAATCAGAGAACCAGCACCGATTACATGAGCAACAACAGATGTTGGCGATAGCATTTCCGTGTGGTTATCGGCTTCGATATCGTTATCGGAGAGCAGCGCGTCGCAGACTTTTCACAATTTGTATTTCCCGGCCGAATAAATCCGGAAAAGATTGCGCCACAATGTCCGGCTTGGAGTCGTACATCAACCACACAGTGTCCATCATCACGGCGGACGGCCGGAACTTCATCGGGACGCTGAAGGGCTTCGACCAGACCATAAACATCATCATCGACGAGTGCCATGAGCGCGTCTTCTCCACGACGTCCGGCATAGAGCAGATCGTCCTGGGACTGCACATCATCCGTGGAGACAACATCGCGGTGATCGGACTGATAGACGAGACCATCGACTCCCGCCTGGATCTGGCCAACATCCGGGGCGAGCCGCTGGGACCCGTGGTGCACTGAATAGGATTACGAATAAAACCAGAGACTCTCAGACTTAAGCGGCGTATATTTAGTTGGTTTAGATTAATATTAAATGTAGCCATCATTCCGCATCCACGTTGAAGTTGACCTGGCGGCAGGCCAAAGTGTCCAGGTCGACCACGGCCACGCTCTGCGTCCGGCTGAAGCTGGGCACGCACACCAGGCGCGTGCGCTTGCCCTGCGCGCCCTCGTGCAGCGCCGTTTCGAAGGACTCGCAGTTCCCGGCAAAGTACACGTGGGGACACTCGCGCAGGATGAACGGATCGCTGTCGATGTACGGGTAGCAGGCGAGAGTATCCGGCGCAGTGGGCGCCACATGGCCCCAGGTGAGGGTGCAGCGCAGAGCCTCCAGAGAGGAATCCAACGAAGTGCTTCGCAGCAGATCAGACACATTCTGGCCCGAGGTTCCCACCACCATTGTCTCATCCAGGCGGCAGTTGTACGGATTGGTCACCGCCTGAAAGGAGGCCAGTTGGGCGGCTTCCGGGAACATGCACTTGTGGAACGGCTGCTGCGGCAGCATGAAGTTGGCCGGGTCGTAGGCTCCAGGCATGATATCCACGGGCAGGCTGCGTGCCCATGAGGCAAACCACTTGTCCAACTGGGTGACGGCCTGGACAGTGTCATTGGCATTGGCCTGGGTGCGAGCCACTTGCAGCGTGGGCACATGGGCCATGGCACTGGCTCGCACCGAGTTGCCTGCCACGATGAGTCGCACCATGGAGCTGGCTTCCTTTCCGTTGCCCAGACTACCGGCCAGCCAGTACTGGAAGAGGTTCAGGGCATCGGCGAAGGTGTGGGCCTGCAGCTGATCCAATCCGGACACGAGCACCAGGAGGCGACTGTTTATTGCTGTGGTCAGCGGTTTCTGCGGTCCACCTTCGTAGAAAAGAACGTCCTCGACGTTGAAGAAGCCTTCGCTGTCGGTTCCTCCGAGCACAGCGCAGACAACGCCTGTGGCCATTAGCTGGCCCTTGAACTCTCCCTGAAGACGCACCCGCTGCAGCTCGTCCTCCAGCACCACCTTGTCCTCCGGCTCCGAGTAGTTCTGTCGCGGCGGCTGCGGCGCCAGCTGGTTCTCCTCGGAGATGTCCCGCAGGATGCTGGGCTTGTGGGCCTGGTGCTTGTAGATGGTGCCAATGAGGATGCAGTGGACGTCCTGCTCACCGCGCAGCTCACACAGCTTCTTGATGGGCTCCTGCTTTCCCCACTTCTTCTCGGCCAGCGGCTTGAGGAGGCGCGTCATCTCGGCCAGGCGGTGGGCGTACAGGTGGCAGAACTGTTTCTGGTAGTCGTGTCCCTTCAGCCGGTAGTGGCTGCTCAGGTTTTCGTACTTGGTCTCCAGGCGGTTGGCCATGATTATAGTGATATTTACTCTTGCAAACTCTGGGAACTTTCAAGACGCTTCTGGGTTTTTGGGCGCCAAACAGTTACAGTAAGCTTTCGGTACAACACACCAAGAGTAGAGCATTTCACAACAGCATATTAATCGATTAGTCCAAGTGAGTGAAGTAAACTTTGAAAGAATAATTGTTTATGGATAAAAATACATATTGTTCAAATAAGAAATATTCCAATAATGGTATTTACCAAGGTAATTGGTAATAATAGTAAGCTGTCATTGAAATAAACTCAAATATTTAGGGCTCACTGTACTCCAGTTCCTGTCTATCGATAATCGATAAATCCACACCCCAATACAGCTGTTATACACATATCGAGAAGAGGAAGAAGCAGAGCAGGCAGAGAACAGCGAAAAAGTGTTTTGTGATTGTGGAAAAAACTCGATTTAAATGGACGCAGGCGATGCATTTAGTGTGTAAACGCACCAAGGAGATGTGGGACTCTGCGACAAGCACCACCGGATCAGCCTGTCGCCTGTCAGTCGCCATCCAGTGCTGATTCGGGCGAGTGTTTCCAGGGCTCTTATTGATTTTTACGGTTTCTCCGACTGATACGCATTTCGCTGTACACCCGATCTCCCCTGAAACTGCGTCGCAGGAGGGACTAGCATGCCGCTGGGGTGTTAGCCGAACGAAGAGCTTAGAGCCAGCAGAGCCATGGGCGGCTCCGTGAGCCAGGTGTTCCGCTCCGGATCGGCGCTTCTCTCGCATCGCGACGGCAAGCTGTCCAAGGCCACCGAGGAGACCATCCAGACGCTGTTCGACATTCTGCGCGCCAACCCAAAGGTGTCGCTGCAGACGCTCGAGAGCCTGCTCATCCAGATACCCAAGAACGAGAACATCCTGGCCATGCACGACGACTACGGCTACAACATCCTGCAGCGCAGCGTCGGCCTCAATCACATAGATCTCACCAAGTGGCTGCTGCACCGCCACCGCCCCGATGTGAACCGTTCGCCCTGCTCCCTGCCGCTGCACATCGCCACTCTGCGCGGCTACGAGGAGTGCGTGGAGCTACTGCTCCGCCACGGGGCCCGCATCGACGTGGACACCCGCATGTGCTTCCCTGGAGCACACACCCGGAACTGCGAGGAGAGCGGCAAGTGGCACAACAACGTGGACGATGTCAGCGAGCGGCTGAACACCAAGCTGCAGAACGCCCTTTACTACGCCATCGATGGCGATCAGTACAACGTGCTCAGCCTGCTCACCCAGAAGATGGAGGAGCCGTGGATACCCTTTCGGGTGAAGAAGCCGCTGCTGCACCTGGCCTGCGAGCGCGGCGCCTGGAACTGCGTCCAGCAGCTGGTCGTCACGCGGTCCGAGGAGATCAATCTCATCATGGACGAGTATTATCCGATTCACCATGCCGTGCTGCACGACGGCCGCTTCCTCGAGCTGCTCATCCACCAGGGCGCCGTCACCACGGTGCGGACCTGCACCCAACAGATGACCCTGCTGCATGTGGGTAAGTTTCTAACCGGATGAAGCTGCATACAGGAACAACTAATCCCTTATACTTCTGTAGTTATCTTTGCCGCTCGGAAATCGGCCGAGGACACACTGGCCACCCTTCGCATTCTGCTGGAGCGCGGCTGCAAGGAGCTAATCAACGCGCCGGATTCGCTGGGCAACACCCCGCTGCACGCCTTGATCGTGCGCTATGCTCTGGAGGAGGCCCGCTACGGCTACGACAAGTGGAGCAAGTGGGACGTGCTGCATCTGGTGCGGTTCCTGCTGCAGAACGGAGCCAAGCAGTCGATCAATCAGGCGGGGAACAGTGCCATGGCCTGCGTGTTTCGCCATCTGCGCGACTGGGAGGTCTGCTACGAGCTGCTCAACATGCTCATCAAGGAGGATGGTAAGAAGGAAGGATTGGGTTTTAATGGAATGCATATTAAACATCGATCTTGTGCTTCTTCAGGCGACCCCAACATCGTGGGCCGGGATGGCTCCGTGCCCATAATGGTGCTGCTAGTGCCGCTCATCAACAAGGATCACCTGCATCACTTTACGCACTCCATGAAGGTCTGCTACCTGAACTGCATCCGCATGCTGCTGCAGCACGGGGCCAATCCCAACTGCTCCTATCGCGCCAACCTCAAGCCGCTGCACGTGCTGGTGTTCACGGTGAGCGAGAACTTCACGCTGAACTGCGACGCCCAGAAGCGCACGAACTTCGACTTCATCAAGAACATACTGCTGCTGCTGCTGCAGCACGGCCTGGACTGCAACAAGACATATCAGCACATTCTGCAGGCGGTGATGGACATGGTGCAGAATGTGCGCACCTGCCACGACATGGAGTGCGTCTACGAACTGACGCTGACGCTCATCCAGTACGGGGCGGACCCCAACATCGTGCTGAGTGGCAAGACGACGCCGGGCATTGCCATCTTCTCCAGCGAGCTGGCCACATTCCGCAGCTCGTTCCGCACAAACTCGTGCTACCTGCTCTTCTACTACATCATCCTGATCACCAAGAAGGAGTTCATACTGGCCGATCCGCTGGCCATATACACGCGCGTCATCCATCTCTTCTACCTGACCATGGAGCACGAGCCGCTCTTCAATTGCCTCAAGTCGCTGCACAACTTCTATGTGGCCCAGGTGCCCAGCAAGAAGACGGAGCAGCTGATAGCCCTGATCTCGTCCCTCTACCGCCGGCCGCGCAGCCTCAAGGAGCTCGCCCGCTGGACCATCTACGAGGCGATGAACCGCAAGCTGGCCCAGAACATCAACCGGCTGAACCTGCCCGGCCAGCTCAAGGACTACGTGCTGCAGTTCGAGAGGTAGCGCGTGGAGGAGAACCAATGAATCCCAGCGCTCTAGAGTCAATCAATCACTTACCCACTGTTGCCCCCAAGGCTATGTACTGTTTAACATTCACCTATCCAGGCCAGTTGCGGGGCAGCAGTCTCGAGGAATTTACTATTGTTATTCTTTAGCTTCAGTCGAGAATTTCCAACACATTCTTTTGAGATCCGCTTACACATGTTCAAACCCTAGACCGAAGGAGGGAGTCGCTTGAAACACACGTGCAATTTCTTTGATACGAATCTATATACTATATATTGTGAGGCAGGAACGAACGCTCATCTATATGTTTTTGTAATTATCTATACGTAAAACTTTCGTGAACTGTAATGCGCTTTACGCTCTATACGCACGCCCGCCTCCAGCATCCCCAAGGATCCCCTCTCACATATGAATGCTGCATAAGTTATAGGAAATAAACTTAAGGCTGTTTTTTTGACACGACATTTCGGGTGTTTTTGAGAATATTGTATATTCGGACGAGACGAGACGTTATGTAATTATTATTGTAACTATTATTACAACTATTATTACTATTATATTGTTGCTAAACCGTTGTTAATCTCTGTTACTCTGTAATGTCATTTTCAATCGAATTGATGAACGCTATCGATCAATAAATAAGCATGAACTTTCACACCAACAAGGCAACTACAGGTCATCTAACTCGAGTTCCCGCAAGAAGGAAAGCTACATTCGAGTGTGACCGACTGTGAGATACCCGGTACCCAAAGCATTGTGGGTGAAATTAAAAAGGACATGGACATGGAAGAAAAAAAATGTTTACTAATGAAGACAAATGTTGCTAGGGACATGATAAGCAACACCGAAAAAATACATATGTTGCTAGGGACATGTTGAGCATACACAAAAACTTTAACGCTTAATAACTTCCATGTTTATCATCCGATTTTACTCAAATTTTCAATTTTTTAATTCTATCTATTTACTTTAAGCCAAAAATCACGACTATTTTTATAATTTTCGGGGGCGGGAGTGGACGTGGCCAAATTTTAAAACAAACTGCGTGCAACAGATTCCAATACTGTCACCAAATTTGGTGGCTCTAGCTCTTATAGTCTCTGAGATCTGTTTACAACACGGATAGACGGACAGACCGAAAGACGGACAGACGGACATGGCTAAATCGAGTCGGCTGGTAATGCTGAGGGTCGGAGATTTCTCCTTCTGCCTGATACATACATTCTGGGTTGGCACTAACTGATAATACCCTTGTACCCTATGGGTACCGGGTATAACAACAAACAACACACAGAAAACACAACAAGTTGCCTTAGCAACAACCACAAGGCAACCAAGGAAATTGGGCAATTGGGAAATCATTGGGAAGCGAGAGCCGAGCTACAACGACCCGAGACCCGTGAGGAGGCCCCACCATGTACAGCCGCAAGCTGGAGCGGATGCACCGCCCGCCGTCGGACATCACAAAGTACGACAACGAGCCCTACATGAAGAACCCGCTGCTCAAGTTCCGCATCAGCGATGTACACGAGCGCCGGCACTACCAGTTCCTCAAGCAGAAGGCGGCCGACGTGAAGGTGCGGGTGGCCCGCCAGCAGTGGCAGCCGGAGCCGGAGATGCGCCTGCTGCCGCAGTCCCACTACGAGGACAACCTGCGCCGCGAGGTGCGCAAGATCGTGGTGCCGCCGATGCTGCGGCGCACGGAGGCCAAGATCCTCAGCTTCGCCTCGGAGCGGCTGAAGAACAAGTACCCGGAGCTGGTGCAGGCCTACATGAAGGACGTGCACGCGGAGTTCAATCGCCTGATGAAGGTCTACAGCATGAAGAACATCCTGCGCCACCCGGAGTTCTCCGACGAGGATCCCGCCCTCTTCGAGCTGCCCCACGCCACCGTCAACTTGCGGCGGCCGGGACGCACGCAGAACTACAGCAACTTCCTGGAGAACCGGCGACGCATAGCCCAGAGGCTACTCATCCTGCAGCTGCCGCTGCGGGCCATCCTCAACCTGTCCGTCGGCGAGCTGCCCAACCTGGCCTGCATCTTCAACTACGTGCTGGCCACGGGCGCCATGCAGCAGCAGCTGGGCCTGGGCGGCCGGGAGGCGCTCTCCTACAAGTTTTACCGCAAGTACATCCAGAACCAGCTGGACAAGGTCAACACCTTCCTGCGCTGGGTCTGGTATCCCAAGATCGTGGCCGTGCTGCGCAAGCTGCTGCGCAAGCGCGTGATGCCGATGAGCACCTGGAAGCGGGCCTGGAACGCCCTGGAGGGCCTGATGAATCGCGAGATGACCAACATGAAGATTCGCACCTTCGAGGAGATGTACCGGATGTGCAGTCACCCGCGCACCATGCCCATGATGCGCATGTCCCTGGAGTGGGCCGAGTTCTCGGGCGACCTGGACATCCGGCCCAACGTGTGGAGCATCCTGCGCACCTTTGCCGAGATTGCCACCGAGATCTCGATGGTGGGCTACCGCATGGAGCCGCTGCAGCCGCAGGTGCAGACCCTGACCTCGATGGCCATGTATGCCAAGGTGAACGACTATCTCAAGATTGAGATGAACGAGAACTATCTGAAGGATGTCATCGATAAGGTGGGTGAACTTTGGGGAACTTTGAAGAACTTGGGGGTAGATAGAACTTGAAAAGATATATATTAGACGGTTTGAAGCCCTTAAATCCCCCTCAAAATCTCCCTTAAAATCCCCATTAGCTTATGTTTAAATTTCTGTATAATTTGCTTATAACTCCATCACTTCCAGGTCCAGGACATCATTATGAACACGTATGTAGAGGTGACCAAGTACATCGAGGACTTCCGTGCCAAGTACTACGAACTGTACTCCTGGCAGGAGCGCGACGCCCTTAATCTCTTTCTGTCGGAGCCGCACGAGTTCGAGGAGTACTTCGCCCGGATCGACAAGTACTATGGGTTCATCAACATGCTGCGCAGCGAGCCCGGCACCGAGTACTTCGTCATGGCCGTCATCCACAACGAGCCGGCGATCATTGGGCTGCGCGGCCTGGCCGAGAACCTGATCGACGAGATCACCACGATCATCATCAGGGAGCACATCAAGGCTGAGGTGGAGATCTGTGACGAGTTCGAGAAGATCAAGTACCGGGCCCTGGAGATCCCCAAGTCCACGGAGGAGCTGCTGGAGAGTGCGGACTACATGATCCACGTGAAGAAGGAGAAGATAGCCGAGCTGACGGACCGCATCCAGTACTGCCTGCAGGTGGGTACCAACATCGTCGAGCTGACCGAGATGTCCAAGTACCACTTCGACCTGACCATCAAGACGATCAACTGGATCAAGGACATCAACGATATCTGCGACTACAACGCCTCGCAGCAGGAGCAGTTCAAGTTCACCTTCGAGGAGCACCTGCAGGAGGTCATCCGGAAGCTGAACAGAGACATCGAGGAGCTGCTGCCCAAGCTGGCGGTCATCGACGACATGAGTCGGCCGGACAAGTTCCGCGACAGCTACATAATCCTGCAGAACTTTATCGACCAGCTGAAGACCTTCGACGACTACGTGGCCTGGATCAACAAGGAGGAGAAGCTCTTCAAGATCGCCCAGACCGAGTATCCCACGCTGGAGGTGATCAAAACCTTCGTGTATCCCTTCGCCGAGCTCATGAAGTGAGTAGAGTCCCTTGAGAGGTGGTTCCTGCTAATCCTTGCTAATCCCCATCCTAGGTGCTGCATCGAGTGGCAGCGGTACCTGAGCGTGTGGAACGACGGACCCTTCGAGTATCTGCAGCCGCAGTTTGTGGAGAGAACCACGGACGACTACCTGAAGGAGTTCCAGAAGAACCAGAAGTACTACCGTGTCAAGATCAAGCAGGATCTCATCGACAATCCCGTGTGCAAGTTCAAGGTGAGATTTTACTGAGGGAAGCCCATGAGGTAAGAGACTAATTGCTGTCGTAACAGGGTCAAACTGAGGACCCCGATCCGGCCAAGCACCCGGTGCCGCTGCGGCTGTGCACCTCGATGATCCAGTCGATCCGGGACTTCACCACCGGCGTCTTCATCGTGAACACCATGTGCAATCCGGCGCTGAGGAAGCGCCACTGGAAGGAGATGTCCGAGATAGCGGGCTGGGACGTCACCCCCGATGCGGGCACCACGCTGCGCAAGATCCTCAACTCGGGCCTGGACCCCATCTTGGACCAGTTCGAGATCATCAGCATCGGGGCCAACAAGGAGCTGCAGCTGTGGAACGCGCTGCAGGCCATGATCAAGGAGTGGGAGAACAAGACCTTCCCCTACGGCCCCTACAAGGAGACGGGCGTGCAGATCCTGAGCAGCCTGGACGACATCCAGGCCCTGCTGGACGACCACATCCTCAAGACGCTGGCCATGCGCGGCTCAGCCTTCATGAAGCCTTGCGAGGAGGAGGTGCGCGCCTGGTACGAGAAGATCATGAGGGTCAACGAAACGCTGGACCAGTGGGGCAAGGTGCAGGCCAACTACCTGTACCTGCTGCCCATCTTCTCCTCCAAGGACATCGTGGCCCAGATGCCCGAGGAGGGGCGGCTCTTCACCATCGTGGAGCAGACGTACACCCGCAACATGGGCCTGGTGCTCCGCCAGCCGCTGGTGATGGAGACGGCGCCCGTCTCTGGCCTCCTCGAGTCCCTGCAGAAGGCCAACGAGCTGCTGGAGGACATAGCCACCGGCGTGAGCAACTACCTGGAGAAGAAGCGCCTCTACTTCCCGCGCTTCTTCTTCCTGGCCAACGACGAGATGCTGGAGATCCTCTCCGAGACCAAGGACCCGCTCCGCGTGCTGCCGCATCTGAGCAAGTGCTTCGAGGGCATCAACAGCCTGGAGTTCGACGCGGCCAAGAACGTGCTGGCCATGATCAGCAGCGACAAGGAGTCCATCGAGTTCATGGAGCAGGTCTCCACGGCGGCAGCCGGCGGCAGCGTGGAGAAGTGGCTCATCGGCGTGGAGGACGAGATGCTGAAGGCGGTGCGCTACCAGAACGAGCTCTCCTTCGCCCACTACCCCAAGGTGAAGCGGCACGAGTGGGTGCTGGAGTGGCCCCAGATGACGGTGCTGGCCATCTCGCAGGTCTATTGGGCCTCCCGCGTCCACGGCTGCCTGCGCCGCACCTTCGGCGGCAACCAGGCCATCATGCAGAACTTCTTTCAGGAGGTGGCCAAGGAGCTGAACGACATCGTGACCCTGGTGCGGTCGCCCAAGATCAGCAACCTCAACAGGATCACCATCAAGTCGCTGATCGTGATCGACGTGCACGCCAAGGACGTGACGGAGGAGCTCATCCGGCTGAAGATCAGCAGCGAGTTCGACTTCCAGTGGCTGGCCCAGATGCGCTACTACTGGGAGGACGAGAAGACCTGGGTGCGGATCATCAATGCCACGGTGCCGTTCGCCAACGAGTACTTGGGGAACTCGGACCGCCTGGTGATCACGCCGTTGACGGATCGCTGCTACCGCACCCTGGTGGGCGCCTACCAGCTGCACCTGAACGGAGCTCCCGAGGGACCCGCGGGCACCGGCAAGACGGAGACCACCAAGGACCTGGCCAAGGCCCTGGCCGTGCAGTGCAAGGTGTTCAACTGCTCCGACGGGCTGGACTACAAGGCCATGGGCAAGTTCTTCAAGGGCCTGGCCTCCTGCGGCGCCTGGGCCTGCTTCGACGAGTTCAACCGCATCGAGCTGGAGGTGCTCTCCGTGGTGGCCCAGCAGATCCTGCTCATCATCCAGGCGGTGCGCGGCAACGTCACGAAGTTCATGTTCGAGGGCACCGAGCTGACCCTGAACCCCGCCTGCTACGTCTGCATCACCATGAACCCCGGCTACGCGGGCCGCTCCGAGCTGCCCGACAACCTGAAGGTGCTCTTCCGCTCGGTGGCCATGATGGTGCCGGACTACGCCATGATCGGCGAGATCTCGCTGTACTCCTACGGCTTCGTGGACGCCCGCAAGCTGGCGGTGAAGATCGTGACCACCTACCGGCTCTGCTCGGAGCAGCTGTCCAGCCAGAACCACTACGACTACGGCATGCGGGCCGTGAAGACGGTGCTCTCCGCCTGCGGCAACATCAAGAAGCAGTTCCCCGACGAGGTCGAGGACATCCTCCTGCTTCGAAGTCTTATTGACGTCAACCTGCCCAAGTTCCTCTCCTTCGATGTGCCCCTGTTCGAGGGCATCATCTCGGACATCTTTCCGGGCATCAAGCTGCCGCACATCGACTACAGCCTGGTGGAGACCGAGTTCGAGCGCGTCTGCCTGGAGGAGGTGCTGGAGCCGGCGCCCAGCTTCCTCACCAAGGTCATCCAGACGTACGAGATGATCATAGTGCGGCACGGCTTCATGCTGGTGGGCGAGCCGCTGGCGGGCAAGTCCAAGACCCTCCAGGTCCTGGCCAAGGTCATGTCCGCGCTGAAGATCAAGGCGCCGCAGAAGAGCAACTACTTCCAGCACGTCCAGATGGGCATCATGAACCCCAAGTCCATAACCATGAACCAGCTGTACGGCTCCTTCGACCCCATCTCGTACGAGTGGACCGACGGCCTGGTGGCCAAGATATTCCGAGACTTTGCCATGACACCAACCCCGGACAGGAAGTGGGTGAGTCTGCGCTTTGGTAGGGATTAGGATAAGGAGCTGGTGATTTATTTATTCCCTCTTCCAGGTCATCTTCGACGGCCCCGTGGATGCCGTGTGGATCGAGAACATGAACACCGTGCTGGACGACAACAAGAAACTGTGCCTGACCAGCGGCGAGGTGATCACCATGACCAACGAGATGTCCATGGTGTTCGAGGTGATGGACCTCTCGCAGGCCTCGCCGGCCACCGTCTCCCGCTGCGGCATGATCTACATGGAGCCAACCACGCTCGGCTGGCGCGCCTTCGCCAACAGCTGGCTGAAGAAGGCCGATCCCCGGTGGGCGGACGAGGAGAACATTCCGTATGTGACGGCGCTGCTGGCCTGGCTCCTGCCACCCGTAAGTAGCTCGATCCTCTGATGCTTATCCTTACTGTACCCTTCGGGTTTGCCCTCCATTCAGTGCCAAACCTTCATCCGGCGGTACTGCAGCCAGTTCGTGAAGCCCGGGGAGTTCAACTGCATGCTGACCACCTTCGACCTGTTCGACATGCAGATTGCGGAGGCCATCGAGGAGAACCCAGAGGACTACCAGAAGTACATACAGAGCTACTTCCAGGCCGCCATCCTGTTTGCTTTAGTGTGGGGAGTGGGTGGAGTGCTGGACACCGCCTCCAGGGACAAGTTCGATGTGTTCCTGAAAAAGGTAAGCTTTGCTACAGAGTTTTATTAGGACTTTCACCGATTTCCCTTATAGCTTTGGGATAGCGAGGACTCCGGGGGACCTCCGGATCCGCTGGGCAAGATGGAGATAACCCCGCCCACCGAGGGTCAGCTGGTGGACTACGTGTTCATGTACAAGCAGCGCGGCGCCTGGCGCTACTGGCCCGACCTGGCCAAGCGCATGGACGTGGAGGAGACGAAGACGGGCGTGATTGTGCCCACGGTGGACACGGCCCGCTACGTGCACCTCCTGAAGATGCACGTGGAGCACAAGAAGCGGATGCTGCTGGTGGGGCCCACGGGCACCGGCAAGACGGTCTACATACAGAACTATCTGATGAACAAGCTGGACAAGGACGTGTACGAGACGGGCTTCATCACCTTCACCGTGATGATCTCGGCCAACCAGTGCCAGGACCTGCTCATCTCCAAGCTGCAGAAGTGGAAGCGCGGCATCTACGGTCCGCCCAAGGGCATGGAGAGCGTGCTCTTCGTGGACGACATGAACATGCCCGTAAAGGAGGTGTACGGGGCCCAGCCTCCGCTGGAGCTGCTCCGCCAGTACTTCGACTACGGCCACGTCTACGACCTGCGGGACAGCTCTAAGGTCTTCATTCACAACGTGCTGATCATGGCCGCCTGCGGCCTGCCCGGCGGCAGTCGCCAGGACGTCTACGCCCGCTTTCTGAACCACTTCAACGTGTACTCCATCAACACGTTCAGCGACGACAGCATGTTCCGCATCTTCCTGAACGTGGCCCTCAATGGCTTCCGGCGAGCCGGCCACGGCCAGGATGTGTTCGTGGTCACCAACCAGATCGTCAGCGCCACGCAGAGCATCTACAAGAGCGTCCAGTCCGAGATCCGAGCCACTCCGGCCAAGTCCCACTACATCTTCAATCTGCGCGACATCTCGCGCGTGGTCACCGGCTGCACGCTGGTGCGCAAGGAGTCCGTCTCCGACAAGAAGATCTTCGTGCGCGTCTGGTACCACGAGGCCATGCGGGTCTTCTACGATCGCCTGGTAGACGACATCGACCGCAAGTGGATGTTCGACAAGCTGAACGAGTGCCTCAAGTCCAACTTCAAGGACAAGGTGGAGAGCGTCTTCGAGCGTTACTGTGTCCCGGTGAGTGGGGTTTTGAGTTAATATTAAGGATACCGGCGGGGTTAAGAAACTCTTCGCCTATTATTAATGAGATTGGGCTTACCGAATGGTAGTTAAGAGCTTCGAGATAGCTTTGAGTTCTATTATCTAGCTATTAAATGTTTCTTAAGATGAAGGTTGGGGTCACCTTTTTGCAAAGTCAGGGATTAAATTGGGGACACCAATTTCTGTCTTTAAATGATCATAACTTGGCTAAATTTTATGATATTGTAGAATGCCAAACCTTTCGGATCTCGTCGTTTTGAGAACTATTATCTGCCATTAAAATATGGCTAGGTCATTTTTAGTCGGTTTTTCGAAAATTTCATAAGGGTTACATCATTAAAATAGTGAAAAATTGACCAAAAATTAGAAAATGAACTATAAATGCAGATTGATAGGAAAATAAACGAGAAATGTAATGGTGTATTCCTTTTTTAAATCCAGTTCCAATTAGCTAAGCTATGGTCTTTAACGTGGAAGGTCGGGGTCACCTTTTTGAAAAGTCTGGGATTAAATTGGGGTCATGAATTGCTGTCTTAACAGATCATAACTTGGCTAAAATTTATTATATACTTAATTGCTTTACATTCCGGATCTCGTCGTTTTGAGTACTATTATCTGCCATTAAAATATGGTTAGGCCATTTTTAGTCGGTTTTTCGAAAATTTTATAAGGGGTTACATCATTAAAATGGTGAAATACTTACCAAAAATTAGAAAATGAAATATAAACGCAGATTGATAGGAAAATAAACGAGAAAAGTAATGGTGTATTCCTTTTTTAAATCCGGTTCCAATTGACCCAGATATGATCTTTAAGGTAAGGATCGGGGCAACCCTTTTTTCAAAGTGCCCCAGGGAACAAATTGGGGTCACCAATTTCTGTCTTTAACTGATCATAACTTGGCTAAATATTATGATATTGTAGAATGCCATACCTTCCGGATCTCGTCGTTTTGAGTACTATTATTTGCCATTAAAATATGGTTAGGCCATTTTTAGTCGGTTTTTCGAAAATTTCATAAGGGGTTACATCATTAAAATAGTCAAAAATTGACCGAAAATTAGAAAATGAACTATAAACGCAGACTGATAGGAAAATAAACGAGAAACTGAATGGTGTATTCCTTTTTTAAATCCGGTTCCAATCGGCCAAGCTATGGTCTTTAACGTGGAAGGTCGGGGTCACCTTTTTGAAAAGTCAGGGATTCAATTGGGGTCATGAATTGCTGTCTTTAACGGATCATAACTTGGCTAAATTATATAATATATATAAAAACCATATCTTCCGGATCTCGTCGCTTTGAGTTCTATTATCTGTGATTATTATGGGATTAGAAAATTGTTTGTCTTTCACCTTTCTCCATGCATCTTCGCCACATCCAGACTAACCATAACTCCCATATTCCAGGGCAAGGACGAGCAAGTGTTCACGATGGAAGCGGCCACCAGTGTCTTCTTCGGCATGTACTTCGACGAGGACAGCGTGCCAGACGAGCGGCGCTACGAGGAGGTGCCCAGCATGGATGTCTTCCTGAACCTGGCGGTGGCCAGTCTGGAGGAGTACAACTCCACGCGCCGCTCCAAGATGGACATCACCCTGTTCACCTTTGCGCTGCAGCACCTGAACCGGATATGCCGCATCATCTCCATCCAGGGAGCCAGCGCCCTGCTCATCGGCCTGGGCGGATCGGGCCGGCAGTCGCTGACCAAGCTGGCCACCAACATGGTGCAGACGTCGTTCTTCCAGCCGGAGATCACCAAGAACTACGGGGCCAATGACTGGCACGATGACATCAAGGCGATCCTGAAGGAGGCGGGCGGCATGAACAAGCACACGACCTTCCTGATCACCGAGAACCAGATCAAGATGGAGCTCTTCCTGCAGGACATCGACTGCCTGCTGAACCAGGGCGAGGTGCCCAACATCTTTCCCATCGACGAGAAGCAGGAGGTGCTGGAGATGGTGCGCCTGGCGGCCCAGGGAGGCAACCGCAACATCGACGTCTCGGCGCTGCAGGTCTTCTCCTTCTTCGTGGAGCGCTGCAAGCAGAAGCTGCACATCGTCCTCAGCTTCTCGCCCATCGGGGATGCGCTGAGGACGCGGGTGCGCCTCTATCCCTCGCTGGTCAACTGCTGCACCATCGACTGGTACGACAGCTGGCCGGAGGAGGCGCTCCAGATGATAGCCAAGATGTCGCTGGTGGACGTGAACGTGCCCAGCGAGGACATCAAGATGGCCATCATGGACACCTGCCAGTACTTCCACACGACGGCGGCCAAGGTCACGCGCTCCTTCTGCCAGATGAGCGGTCGCCACATCTACCAGACGAACGCCTCCTTCATCGAGCTGATCCGCTCCTTCCAGACGCTAATCTACCGCAAGCAGAGCGAGACGATGCTGGCCAAGATGCGCTACATCGGCGGCCTGGACACGCTGGCCCAGGCGGCGGCCGCCATCTCGATCATGCAAAGGGATCTGAATGCTCTCCAGCCCAAGCTGGTGGCCCTGGCGGAGGCCTCGCGCAAGATGATGCTGGAGATCAACAAGGAGACGCTGGCCGCCAGCGCCGCCGCCGAGCAGGTGAAGCGCGACGAGGAGGTGGCCTCCGTCCAGGCCGAGGCCGCCCAGGTGCTGAAGCACGACTGCGAGCGGGACCTGGCCAAGGCCATACCCGTCCTCGAGGACGCACTGAGCGCCCTAAACACCCTGAAGCCGGCGGACATCACGCTGGTCAAGTCGATGAAGAATCCCCCGCCCGTGATCAAGCTGGTGATGGCCGCTGTCTGCGTGATCAAGGGGATTCCGGCGGAGCGCATCCCAGACCCGGCCTCCGGGAAGATGGTGCAGGACTACTGGGGACCCAGCAAGCGGCTGCTGGGCGAGATGAACTTCCTGCCGGCCCTCAAGGAGTTCGACAAGGACAACATTCCGGCGGACATCATGAAGCGCATCCGCAAGGAGTTCATCCCCAACAAGGACTTCGACCCCAAGGTGGTGGCCAAGGCCTCGAGTGCCGCCAAGGGCCTGTGCCAGTGGATCATCGCCATGGACATGTACGACGAGGTGGCCAAGGTGGTGGCGCCCAAGAAGGCCAAGCTGGCCGGGGCGGAGAAGGAGTACGCCGACACCATGGAGTTCCTGGCCCAGAAGCGAGCCCTGGCCCTGGCCCTCGAGGAGAAGGTGGCCCAGCTGAACATCGAGCTGGACCGGGCCAACGAGGAGATGAAGAAGACGGAGGACCACGCCGAGAGCTGCCGCAACAAGCTGCTGCGGGCGGAGGCCCTCATCGGCGGCCTGGGCGGCGAGAAGTCGCGCTGGAACAAGGCGGCTGACGACCTGCAGGAGCTGTATGACCACCTGCCCGGCGACGTGCTCATCTCCTGCGGCATCATCGCCTACCTGTCGGCCGTGAACCTGCAGTACCGCGGCGAGTGCGTCAAGGACTGGTTCAAGAAGGTCACCGAGCTGAAGATCCCCTGCTCCGAGAAGTACTCCATCACGAACGTGCTGGGCATGGAGGTGACCATCCAGAACTGGCAGCTGGATGGCCTGCCCAACGACGACTTCTCCACCGAGAACGCCATCATCTCGACCAACTCCAGCCGCTACAGCCTCTTCATCGACCCGCAGGCGCAGGCCAACAACTGGCTGAAAAACATGGAGCGCAAGAACCGGCTGAAGTGCGTCAAGTTCAACCAGGGCAACTACATGAAGGTCATAGCCGAGGCCCTCGAGTACGGCACGCCGGTGATCATCGAGAACGTGCAGGAGGAGCTGGAGGTGCCGCTCGACCCCATCCTGATGCACCAGACCTTCATCCAGGGCGGCATCAAGCACATCAGTCTGGGCGAGGCGGTGGTGCCGGCGAACCCCAACTTCCGGCTGTACATGACCTGCAACCTGCGGAACCCGCACTTCCTGCCGGAGACCTTCAACAAGGTGACGGTCATCAATTTCGCCCTCACCCAGAACGCCCTCATGGACCAGCTGCTGAGCATTGTGGTGGCCAAGGAGCGGCCCGACCTGCAGGAGCTGCGCATCATGCTCACCACGGAGGCGGCGGCCAACAAGGGAGCCCTGCGGGACGCGGAGAACATGATCCTGAAGACGCTGAGCGCCGGCGGTGACATCCTGGAGAACGAGGCGGCCATCCAGATCCTGGCCGAGTCCAAGGGCCTGTCCAAGGACATCGTGGAGAAGCAGGACGCCGCCAAGGAGACCTCGGCCAAGATCGAGGCCTTCCGGCTTAACTACAAGCCCGTGGCCGTCCACTCCTCCATCCTCTACTACTCGATCACGGACCTGCCCAACATCGACCCCATGTACCAGTTCTCCCTCAACTGGTACATCAACCTCTACATGTACTCCATCGAGACGGCCAACAAGTCCAAGGACCTGCCGCGCCGCATCAAGTTCCTGGTGGACGGCTTCACCCGGAACCTGTACAACAACGTCTGCCGCTCGATCTTTGAGAAGGACAAGCTGCTCTTCTCCTTCATCCTCACCGCCCGCATCATGCTGGGCACGGGCCAGGTGGAGATGCGCCACTTCGCCCACCTGGTCACCAATGCCAAGGAGTCGACCAACGTACCGCCCAACCCGGATCCCAGCTGGATAACGGAGACCGTCTGGCTGAACGTGCTGCGGCTGGAGGAGCTCAAGGAGCTGCAGGGCATCGTCTCCCACTTCCAGAAGAACCTCCCCGCCTGGCAGGCCATCTACGACCACTCCTCGCCCGAGTCGGCGCCCCTGCCGGCTCCGTGGCAGGACAAGACCACGGCCTTCGAGAAGATCATCGTGCTGAAGGCCCTGCGCCCGGACTCCGTCTTCCTGGCTGTGCGCATCTACATTGCCAACTGCATTGGCGACCAGTACGTGAGCCCGCCGGAGTTCGACATCTCCAAGTCGTACGCCGACTCCACAGCCCTGACTCCGCTGCTGTTCATCCTCTCCCCGGGAGCAGACCCGCTGGGCTCCCTGCTGGCCTTTGCCGAGAAGATGGGCCAGGAGGAGACCTTCCAGAGCATCTCGCTGGGCCAGGGCCAGGGCCCCATAGCCACGGCGCTGATCAAGAACGCCCAGGAGATGGGCTACTGGGTGTGCCTGCAGAACTGCCACCTGGCCGCCTCCTGGATGCCCTACCTCGAGTACCTCTGGGAGAACATGGACACCTTTAACACCCAAGGTAAGGAGCCCTAGGGAAGGTTCTTTCAGAGGATTTATTCAATTTTCTTACAGCCAACTTCCGCATCTGGCTGACGGCCTATCCCACGCCCCAGTTCCCGGTCACCATCCTCCAGAACGGCGTCAAGATGACCAACGAACCGCCCACCGGACTCAAGGAGAACCTGATGCGCTCCTACAACTCGGAGCCCATCAACGACTACGAGTTCTACACGGGCTGCGCCAAGCAGGATCGCGCCTTCACCCGGCTGCTCTACGGCATCTGCTTCTTCCACGCCGTGGTCCAGGAGCGCCGCAAGTACGGGCCCCTGGGCTGGAACATTGCCTACGGCTTCAACGAGTCCGACCTCCAGATCTCCGTGCTGCAGCTGAGCGTGAGTGGGCACCGGAGTACTCAGTAATCCCTAGTAATATCCTCCCATCTCCAGATGCTGCTGAACCAATACGAACACGTGCCCTACGACGCCATCTCGTACCTGACCAGCGAGTGCAACTACGGCGGCCGGGTGACGGACAACTGGGACCGGCGGGCCATAGTCACGATCCTGGCGGACTTCTGCAACGCCCAGGTGGTGGGGGACAACCGGTACAGGTTCGCCAGCGACGACCGCTACATCCTGCCGCGCAAGACGGAGCACCGCGAGATCCTGCGCTACCTGGACGAGAACATACCCTCGCTGGCCCCGCCCGAGGTGTACGGGCTGCACGCCAACTCGGGCATCACCAGGGACCTGCAGACGACCAAGACCCTGCTGGACTCGATGATCCTGCTGCTGGGCAGCGAGGCAGCGGGATCCGCCGGAGCCGGGGTGAGCGTGGAGCAGGTCATCCTGGGGACGATCAAGCAGATCGAGAGCGAGATGCCGCCGGACATGGACATCGAGGCGGCGGCCGAGAAGTATCCCGTGGACTACAACGAGTCCATGAACACGGTGGTGGTGCAGGAGATGGAGCGCTTCCTCAAGCTGCAGAAGGAGATCCGCAACTCGTGCCGGGACCTGGCCATGGGCATTAAGGGCATCATTGTGATGACTCCGGACCTTGAGAACGTGATGACGGCCATGAAGTTCAACCGCATTCCCACGAAGTGGATGTCCAAGTCGTATCCGTGCCTGAAGCCGCTCGGCTCCTACGTCCAGGATCTGTACAAGCGGCTTAACTGGCTGCACGACTGGCACCACCACGGCAAGCCGCCCACCTTCTGGCTGTCCGGGTTCTTCTTCACCCAGGCCTTCCTCACCGGGGCCATGCAGAACTATGCCCGCAAGTACAAGATCCCCATCGACACGCTGACCTTCGACTACGACGTGCTCAAGGTGGAGACGAAGCCGGCGCCGCCGGACGACGGTGTCTACTGCAACGGCCTGTTCCTGGAGGGCGCCCGCTGGGACTGGCGCGAGAGCTTGCTGGTGGAGCAGTTCCCCAAGGTGCTGGTCTACGCCATGCCCGTCATCTTCTTCCGGCCGGTGTCCATCTCGGAGCTCACCGAGGGCTCCCGCTACCGCTGTCCGCTCTACAAGACCGGCGAGCGCAAGGGCACGCTCTCCACGACGGGCCACTCCACCAACTATGTCGTCCCGCTGCTCCTGAACACCCATGCCAAGGCCTCGCACTGGGTCAAGCGGAGCGTGGCCCTCATCTGCCAGACCAACGACTGAGCTGGATCCCTGGTTGTCACCGATCAATGTGCCCAAGGTTGTGTTAGATTTTTTCTTTTTTTGGTTCTAATATTAAAGTAGATGTTCTAGTTTCCAAAATTATGTTTATAAAATTTTTAAAAATCACAAATCAGCTTGCATTATTGTCAACAAAGCAGAGTATTAAAAAAGTAGAAAAGTCGAGTCTGATCGACTGTGAGATACCCGGTACCCAAAGCATTGTGGGTGAAATTAAATTGCACACCAACATGGACAAAAGAAAATGTTGACAAATTAAGACAAATGTTGCTAGAAACATTTAGAGCAACACTGATGAAAGACAAATGTTGCTAGGGACATGTTGAGCAACACGCACGTGCGCTCTCAACATAGAAGAAGAAGAAGCATAAACAGAAACTTTATCGCTGAATAACATCCATGTTTATCATCCGATTTTACTCAACTTTTTAAAATACGTTCACGATTGCGTACTTATCAAGTCTATCTATTAAATTTAAGCCTATGATATTTGGGGGCGGAAGTGGGATTACAATGCTGTGGTGGTGCTGATCAAGAATATACGTACTCTATGGGGTCGGTACCCTATGGGTACCAGGTATAATTATAGACCCTTTATGGTGAGCTTTACTTTTCTTCGCTCATTTGCTGACTCTCAAGGAACGAGCGCTCAACCAAAGCTCTCCATAAGTTGTTATTAAAAGAGAGTAACCAGAATAACTTTACAGAGAACACCACAATATTTCCACTCACTAATAATATCACAAGAAGTAATAGTCTGAATCCTAGTATTTTTAATAGTATTACAATTACGATATATCTTCTATCTGGTATACGATCGCTAACACTATTTACACCCATAATAAAAATATAACTTCCTTAAATACAGACTACATTTTAGTCATCTCAATGAGTGTTTTTATTAAACCATTTTAAAAATTAATATATATGCGCACTTATGTGTTACGATTACAAATTCACAGCTTCAGAAACGCTTTCAATCAAACAAAAGGAGGGCCGAGGACGCGAGGCTTTAGAAGCGCATCCACGGCGGGGTCTTTGGATGCGTCGGCATCACTGCGTGCGGCAGTGTAGTGAGTCCAGGGCGGCAGCTGCGGCTGCTCCCTCGCCGTTGGTGTCGTCGGAACTGTTGCTGTTGCTGCGCCGCCGCTGCTGCTGCTGCGGTCGAGAGGCCGGATCGGAGGGGCTGGAGGCGTTGCTTGTGCTGGTGCTGCTGTTGTCGTCATGAGGCGGCTGCCGGGCCTCCTGCTGGGCCTGCTCGTGTGCAGAGCTGGCAGCGCCGCGAGCGCGTCGTCGAGTTCTACGTTGGCCGGGGCCGGGGCTGGACTCCAGAAACTGACGAATAAAGTACTGAAACTGATTGATGTCAAAATCGGTATCCAGTATATTACGCCTGAAATTGCGCTGCAGCTGCTGCTTCAAGGTGTCGGAGTCGGGGACGTTCTGTGGGAGGGGAAATCGGTCAGCAAAGATCATGGTAATGTTTGCTAAGAACTAAAATTAAACCTACGCTGGCGGGTCCGTTTGGCGTCCAGATCTTGACCTTGTGCTCCAGGCCCGAGGTGGCCAGCACTGGCATCCAGGGGTGCGGCTCCAAGCAGTTCACCACGCCGGCATGGTCGCCCTTCATGAAGTTGACTATCGCCTCGGTGTTCTTGTCCCAGAAGAAGATATTGCCGCAGTCGCTGCCACTCACGATGTACTCGGATCGCGGGCCGAAGAAGTTGACGCCCTTGATGGTGCGACTGTTGCTGTGGAACAGAGCAAGAGAGCATGAAATAAAGTGAGAGAAGAGCAAGTGGCGCGACTTACATGTGTCCCTCGTAGCAGTGCAGGGTCTCGCCGTCCGTGTAGTTGCGGCTGTCGTACAGGTAGATGCCCGCATCGCTATAGGAGGCCAGGATCTCGCTGCCGCTGTGGTTGTAGACGGCACAGGTGATCTGCGTGATCTTGGTCTGGGCACGAACGAGAAGAGAAGAGAGATTAAACTGGCCTGGCCTGGGGCGCGGCACATGCTCACTTCCTTAAGCCGGCCCGGGGTCATCTCGTGGACGGGCTTCGTCAGCCTGCGCTTGTCGTACACGCGCAGGTTGTCGTCCGACCCGCTGATGCAGAACTCCGGCGCAAACGGATGGTGTGAGATGCTGAACAGGCGCACCCGGCCCCGATCTCTAGCCCCACGCTCACTGCGGCTGTGGCAGACACAGCGCAGCATGCTGGTGGCCGCGGTGCTGGTGCGCAGATCAAAGTGCTTGACGGCCCCGTCCTCGCCGGCGCTCATCACCTCGTGGCGGCTGTGCGGCACCACAACTAGCTTGTGCACCGAATCCGTGTGCGAGTAAAGGCGCGTGGGCTTGGTGACGCCACCAGAGGGCGGGACCACGGCCCGACGCACCTGCCCGTCCCGGCTGGCGGAGACGATGTCCAGGCAGCCGGCGCTGTCAATGAACTTGGTCTGGAAGATATTCATGCTGTGCCCGGAGCGGAACTTGTGCCGCGGCTCGTTCTTCGCCCAGTCCCAGACGATGATGTTGAGGTCGTCGGAGCCGGAGCACACCAGGTCGCCGGAACGATTGAAGTTCAGGCAGTTGACGCAGCCCGAGTGCTGAGACATCTCGTGGAGCAGCGTCATCTGCTCCACCACCTGACGGGAGCCGTAGTAACCCTGGGCGAAGCTCTGCGCCGAGGTGTGACCGCCGCGCCAACCGATGCGGTTGACGATGTTATGCTCGCGCTGCATCAGCTCTTGGGCTCCGTTCCAGATGTACGCCGGCTTGCACTTGCTCATGACCCCGTTGACGGCGAAGTCGATATGCTCCCGATCGGCAGCGTTGGGCTCCGTGTCGTGGAATTCTATCCCGTCGTCCTCCTGCTAAGGACAGAGGTTAGTGAAGGATAATCTCTAGTCAAGCCGACTAAATACTCACCTCGGTCGATGAATTGCTATCGCTGGAGAAGTCGTAGCGGCGCCAGATGGCATTACTGTTGCTGGAAGAGTCGGACTCGGTTGATAAGTCTGGATCAAGGTCCACATCCACCTCTGGGGCTGGCTCCTCCACCTCTCCGTCTGCCTCAGCGGTCTCCAGAAGCGGCTGCGCCTCGGCTGGAACGTCGGAATCGCTGCCATAGCTGGTAACGCTGCTATCGCTGCTGGAGTCGGTAACCGTGGCCAAAAGCTCCACGTTGATGCGGCGATAGGAGCGTGTGCGCGGAATATTGCGCTGGTTGAACCGTGGTGAAATACCTGGCGGGCTTAACTCACCCCCTGGGAGGTCAGTCGGTGCCGCCGGTGGCTGCTGCTCCACCACCTCATTGCCACCGTCATTATTATCATCGTCATCATCGTCGCTATCAATGGTGGTGGCGCTGCAAGTGCGGCTTCTCTTGTTAGAGGCCAGCACGGCACTGGCGGCTTGTGGCGATAACTGACACTGTAGGAAAGAGGGGCCTGCCACCTCATCCTCTGAAGGCACCAGCAGCTGCTGCGGCGGCTGGTTCTCCGCTGTTGGCTCCTTCTTGCTCATCATGTCGCCCTGCTCTTTGTTATTGTTGTTGGCACCGCCGGTGTCAAGTACGGATTCCTCTGTGCTGGCAGTTTTCTCCTCGCTTCTGTCAACCGCACAGCACAGCACAAAAAAAAAATCAATTGGTTATCCAAGCCGAAGAAGAAGAGCGCACACATGACACTTACCCAATCTGCTGCGCCTCTGCATGTCCGCTCGTGTCGCCGGAGTCCGCATTGCGGCGCTGGCGCTTGCGGGAGGAAGCCGCCCAACTGGACAAACTGATCTCACCGTCCCCGTCAGCGTCCACGTCCATGGCGGATGGAGCACGAGCTGGCGATCTCTCTGTGTGTGTGTGTGCTGGCTGCAGTTCGTCCCTTTCCGTGTCGCTCCGCTGGACACTTTCCTCAGATTTTTTCGTACGCAGTTGTTTACGTTCTGAGCTGAAGTCCAAAACGCAAGTGATGGCACTTGCTATCGCAGCTATGGCCGATAGCCCGATAACGTTGGCGCGCCTTTGGGTTGGGTTTAAAAAAATAAAATAATTGGGGGATCTCTCTGTAAGTTCTGTTGTGCACTTGGGGGATTTTATATTATATACATGATATATATGTTAGATATTCGTTTGACTTTAAATGCTGGGAGTATTTGGGTTTTAGATATTTGCAGCTGATCTTGTATTTTAACTTAAAATCAATGGAAGTCTTTTATTTTGCTTTTGAAAAATATTGCGTATTTACTTTAAGCTTAAACTTACTCAAAAAAAACTCCATATTGATTAAACCAAATGGTTTATTAGTAAAAGTTTGATTGCATGATTTTATGCACCAGGCGCCAGGACCATTAACTCAGCGTTAACATATTTTATAACAGATCATGGATGTGTTCTCTGCTCTGTGAGAGTCTCAAAGTTTAATTGTTGCATTTTACTTTTACCACTTCCTTTCTGTATCTGTATAAAAGTATCTCCGATTTACTTAAAAACAAATTAATAAAGAATATTGAAACTTTTTTTTTTTTTATAATTATAGCTGATTTGGCCTGAAAGAATTAAATGTTTACAATTTATTTGGTTAAATATTAAAAATAATATATTTAATGAATATTATTTATTTGAATATATATATTTATTTAAACTTTTGGTTCAGTACAATGATATACATATGTACATAGTTATTTTTGTGGAAAAATAAAAGAAAGCAGCATTTTTAAGATAGCTGCTAAGTTGCGGTTATAGAACTCGAGGCAGCTAAGAAAATAATAAATATATTTTATTTAAATATTTTTGTTTTAATGTATGATAGGAAAAAAAATATTACTAACGATGTTCGGCTCTTAAAGATCTAAACTCGCTCTTCTAAAGCTCTGTTTCTCTTTATTCCTCTCTCCACTATCTTTTTGTGTTATATTCAGCGACTTCTCGCTGGCCGACGTCTTGGCATTTCGGTCTCTTGCAAGACTTGAGGAGAGTGGTGCGCTGTGACCGCGGATGTGGCTGGCGGGCGGATCGGGTTCGGCTTGAGTGGCTCTGGCTCTATGTATCAATTTACTCCGCTTCCACCAGAGCAGCGCGAGCAAAGCGAAAGAGCCGAGCCGAGTTCAGTTATAAGCGAGCTGCCTTCGAAGGCGGTGCGAAGTTTGGAGCCGTCGCGAGTGTGGGAGTTGTACATAAACTTCGGGTAATAAAACCTAGTGCGTATGGTCTGGAATATAAATCTAAACGTTCACGGAGCTCCACGCTTATTTACGGCCTGAACAACGAACGCACTTGTTTTGGCGTTGCCCTCAGTTTCTACTCGCTAAGTGGGCTGCCACTTCCTCTACGCCGCGCAGGCGCACTGCTGACCCAGCTCCATCACCTCCAACCCCAGTCTCGGCTCAATGTTTGTTCTGGAGCGGGCTTATGGCCTGGTTTTTTTCCCCTCGATTTCGATTTCGTACTTGTATTTTGATTCCGTTTTCACATGTCTCGCGGCTTCACCTCTTCTCTGGTCGGCGATCCCAACTCGTGATGAACGCCAGATTCCGGTTTGCCTCAGGCCTGAAAACAAGAAATAAAAAAGGCATCAAAAATACACAAATAAGAAGCAACAAATTATTATGCACAAGCGAAAAAATAAAATCTAAAAAAGCCGGAAAGTGAAACTGCTCTATGCTTTGTTTTCCACCCATTTTTTTTCGGCTGGTTCCGCAGACTTCCTACTTTTCCCAGCTCTTACAGAGAGTTACAATCGCCTAAGTGCCTATTCATGCCGTTGTTATCAGAGCCCAGATATCAAGGTGAACTTGTTCGCTCCGCTGCGGATCGCATGATTCACACGACCATTTGGCTTAAGTTGGTTCTGGTCGGTGCACCGCGAGATCCAGTCGCCGCTGACCGAAGTAAATAAGCTAAATAAGGGCGAAAATGCCGGCGAAAGTTGAGAATCAGGTTGGACAACCCACTCAGACTGCAAGATCGCTTCCACATTAACTGGCCATTAAGTTACGGAACGATCCAGAGCGAAAGAAATCGAAAAGAACAAAGACACATCTTTGTTATTAAACTTTGACTTAGACTTTAAAGTCCATTGCAGTGACTCACGGTGTCAGGGTGTAGCTCTTCAGGAATCTTAAATATATAATGAAGAATTTTATGAGTTCTTGGAGAATACTGAATACACTCTGTAGAAGAAAGGAAGCTATCTTTGGATACCCTTGCAGTTTGCTATTTATCCTTAAGTATCCTTTGACAGCTATGGGATATCGTCGTTTTATTTTGTTAAATTTAAAATCATATTAAACTTTTTTGTAGACAAATAACAAGACTGTGAGATATTTTGCTTAGAAACAAACTGCCAAACTGTTGATTTTAATCAATAAATGTCTGACTCTCAGCATCTGGCATAAATTCAAGGCCTTTAAAATATATTTCTTTATATAAAAAGTGCATTATATATATAACCAAACTCTAACCTCAAGTAATCTTTAAAATACTTCGAGCTGCGATAATTGGATTTTTGCTTACAGTTTATTTATTGAGAGCTGTATTTCTTGTTTCAAAATCAAGAATATTAATATGTATTCAGCGTTAAGTAAATTATTTAATTTGAACATTCTGGTTCTCTACATATTTGCCTTTGATCGATAGCCAGAGAGAGATTAATTGCTTATAAATACAACAGGCACATAAAAGCAAAGCTAGACATCTCAGTTGGTTCTATGCGGATCTCTGATGACGCTCGTCTTAGAGCTATACTATAATTCATTCCGATTCTTGGGTGCCTTTCACTTTCCCGTTCAATTAAGGCGCCAATTGAGCTGAATTGGAATTACGAATTGTCACAACATTGTGGCCGGCGCAACCACGCAAAGCACTTAAGTCAATTCCGCTTGGGTCTTCCTCTTCCAGAAATAAAAACCGCAACCCAGATGACGATGAAGGGAGTGTGGCAGCTCCTTCTGCTGGCATCCATATCGGGCACCTTGTGGGCTTCGGTGGCTGCCAGGACAGGTGAGTCGCACACACAGACCACAAAAGGGGTTGCTAACTGTTTTACCTTTTGTTTTACTCGCAGGACCCGCGCACGACAAGGTGGTGGTTTGCTACATTTCCACCTGGGCCATTTACCGGCCGGAGCAGGGCGCCTATGCTATCGACAACTTCGATCCCAGCCTGTGCACCCATGTGGTGTATGCCTTCGCCGGGCTGGACATCACCCAGGCAGCCATCAAGTCGTTGGGTGAGTTTTCGTGGTTCGATTTATGGCCGTATGCTAATTTTTAGGGCTTCCCATTTCGACTTCCCCTTAGATCCCTGGCAGGACCTCAAGGAGGAGTACGGCAAGGGTGGCTACGAGAAGCTCACTGGCCTCAAGCGCAGCCATCCGCATCTGAAGGTCAGCTTGGCCATCGGCGGCTGGAACGAGGGCTCGGCCAACTACTCCAAGCTGGTGGCCAACGATCAGCTGCGCGGCCTGTTCGTCAAGCAGGTGTCCAGCTTCGTGCGCAAGTACAACTTTGACGGGTTGGACCTGGACTGGGAGTACCCTACGCAGCGGCAGGGCAAGCCCGCTGATCGGGAGAACTTTGTCCTGCTGACCAAGGAGCTGCGCGAGGAGTTCGACGAGCACGGCCTGCTGCTGACCTCGGCCATTGGGGCGTCCAAGAAGGTGATCGACGAGGCCTACGATGTCCGCCAGATCTCGCGTTACCTGGACTACCTGCACATCATGTGCTACGACTACCATGGCAGCTGGGACCACAAGGTGGGCTACAATGCCCCGCTCTCGGCGCCCGCAGATGATCCTCTAAGTGTGGTGAGTGATTTTGAACTTCTCTTAAAGTAAACCTCCCTTTAAATCAAAATATATTTCCTAGAAATTCTCCATTGAATACCTGCTGAAGCTGGGAGCTCCTCCCTCGAAACTCGTCCTGGGCCTGCCCTTCTACGGACGCACATTCAAGACGGTGGCCGAGGGCAACGTGAACGATGCCAGCGATGGCGTGGGTTTCCGGGGTCCTTACACCCGGGAGGATGGCTTCCTGGGCTACAACGAGATCTGTCGTACGCTGAGCAACCGGACCTCGGGCTGGACGCAGCAGTGGGATCCGAGCACCAGCCAGATGCTGGCCAAGTCCGAGCGGAACGTCTTCACCCAGGACATCCATGTGGTGACCTACGACAGCTCCCGCTCCATTGCCAACAAGGTGCTGTACGCGATGTCCAAGCGCCTGGCGGGTGTGATGGTGTGGTCCGTGGACACGGACGACTTCCTCGGCAACTGTGACCTGGATGAGGACACCTACGCCGACTTCCAGAAAGTAAAGGCAGCGCCGAGGAGACTGAATCAGAACTATCCTCTGCTGAGAACCATCAACGAGGCCACCAGCTTGGCCCTGGAAGAGCTGGCTCCTCCAGAGCCGCAGCCGGACGACTCCGACAACGAGATTCCGCACGGCAGCATTGCGGATCGGAAGAATGCCGGCGCTTCGATGGTCAGCTTGAGTCTGGGAGCCACCGCTGTCTTCATGCTGCTGCACCGACTGGCCCAATGAGGATCGAGGAAGCCGCCATAGTCTTAGGAATCCATCGTCACCTTGATAACGTAGTCATTAAAGTCCAAATTGTAATTGTAAGACAAACCACAGATGTTGTTTTTAATTTTCGCGGTCAGCCAATACTCGATGTGAACGATATCGATAGATTGAAGATTGAAGCTGAAAAGGGTGAACCTTAGTGATGACAATGGAGCTCAGTTATGAAATCGGTATTCGATACCATCGATCTCGATTGACGGGTTCTAGTGAAGTTTTATCAGTGATGCAAGTTTAGCTTTCAGACCGCCAAGTTAAGTTATTTTGAAAGCAGCTATTTGAAAGCCATCGGAGAATTTAAACATTTCAATTTACAATGTACATCCATTATTTGTTTATCCTGGCATCATAAAGCTTGAAACTCAAAACAAAAGTAAGCTTAGAAAGAGCCAGGCTTTTTATATCGATTTAATCGACTTAAATCGTTTTCAAATTAAACGCCCAGTAAAAAGCCGTTGATTGGGTTTTTGCTTAAAATGTTTTGGTTATACTTGGTGTACTTCTTTAATAAATTTAACTGGCGCTCTAACATTTAACTAACTAGTCATATATTCTTGTATGTGTATATTGTGTGTGTATACGCAACTATGTAAATACGCAGGTAAATATAACATAATTTGTAGATAATATCCATAGATTATCATTGCTACAAGTTGTCAACATTTAATTCAATGCTACCATATGTGTTAATTAATTATATATATATAGATTCTATGTAAACTATGCAAAGGATATCGCGTAAAATATAGTTAAAGCAAGGTGTCCGGGGCCCCGAGGACCTTCCTCGGGGGGATAGTGTAGGTAGGACATTGGGCGAGGGGATAATACGTAGAATTAGAGTTCCTTTCATGGATGGCAAACATTACAAATGCGACGATACTGAACCAAAGGAGGATCTGCAGGTGGATCTGTGATGGGAAGTATCCAGAAAGGGGTGTAACTTTTGAAAGATCTTTGATTTATGATTTGATATTATAACTTTAGATTCGAAAGCGATCGGAACACGAATTTGGTTTTTTAGGAGCACCAAACACTTGCTGGATAGAATCCATCCCACCACTGATTCGCAGGAGATCCGCATCCTTACAGAATACAATGATGATGAAACCGCTGCTAGACAAATACTTCCTGGTCGTCGGGGCCTCACATGCGACCCCCGTCCGATGACCAGTCGGATCGCTCCGCTCCACTTCCGTAGATGTCCAGCTGCTCCCGGGAGCGCGTCTTGGACTTGGCCTTGTGCTTGGCCTGCTGCGAGCGCTGCAGCTGGTAGGGATTGCCCCGGTCGTTGATTACCTCGTAGTGCGAGTCGTTGCCTCCAGCAGAGGAGGATCCGCCGCCTCCGATGAGCAGCTCATGGATGTTCTTCGTGGAGCGGCGGTGAGCCTCCAGGCACTGCGACTCCGAGGAGTAGGGAAACGAGGCCACGAAGCTGGGCGACTGCTGACCCGTCGTCTTCGTCGGCGGATCGCTGGCAAAGTTCGCCGGCGGCGGCAAGGGCAGGTTGCCGCCGCAGGGCGTCGAGGGCGAAAGGTCGGTGAACTCCGTCTTGGCCTCCGACTCCACGGAGCACATGCTCTGGCGCGAGATCTCCTTCTGCAGCTGCTGGGCCTGCTGCTGCTGCTCCTTCAGCGTGGGCATGTTCAGGTTGGAGCTCTCGTAGTCGTCCTCCCGCCGCGTCTGCGGAATGGGCAGCCGGCTGCGCACGGAGTGCTCCCTTCCCCGGCCGAATCGCTGGGCCAGGTAGTCCTCGTTGGCATTGCTCTGCCCGCTGCTGTGGCTGCAGTTGCTGTGCTGGTGCTGGTGATGATGGTGGTGGCCCTGGTGGTGCCCCTGGTGCCGCTGGGCGTTGTCGTAGTAGCTGTCGTTCTTCACGGACATGTTGCAGCAGCTGCTCACGTCGGCGAAGTACACCTCCGACTCGGCGGGGTCCGTACCCACCGCCTGGTCCTTGGCTATGGCTCCGTTGGAGTCCTGGTAGCCGTTGTTCTCCACACCCGCGGACTGGGGCTGCGCCTGCTGCGGACTCGCCGGCACCACCTGCGGCTGCTCCTGCTTGGCGAACAGCTGCTGGACATTGGGTCGCTGCTGGCCGGGATTGCTCTGCGGGCCGATGCTCTTGGCCCCGGTGCCCGCCTCCAGGCGCTTCTTTAGCTTCCGCGTGGGCAGGGTGTTGGAGCAGCGCTCGCGCTCGCGGGGATTGCCGCCGTCACTGTCCGACGGCGTGTTCTCGTACTCAGCCTTGGACTTGTAGGCGGAGGAGCGCGTGGCGGCCACCAAGGTGCTGACATTGCCCACGCTGCTGAGCCCGTCCATCCGCTCCAGCGTCGCCGACTGGCCCTGGAGGCGCTGCAGCTGCTGCAGTTGCTGCTGCACCTGCTGCTGCTGCTGCGGATGCGGATGCACGATGTGCGCGTGCTGCATGTTGGGGTGCACCTGCTCCTGGGTTATCGTGACCGAGGCTGTGCCGGGCTGTCCCACCATACAGGCCGTGGGCTGCAGATACTGGTAGTAGCCCCGCCTGGCCGGACTGTTGGGGTCGCTGTAGGGCGGCGGAGGACCCCAGACGCCGTAGGGCAGGGCATTGGGCGGCGGCATCCCGCTGTAGGCGGCCGCCACCACGGGCTCCTCGATCAACATCTGGTTGCCATCAGCCTGGGCCGCCGCCGCGGACGAACTGAAGCCGTACTGCGAGTCCGGACTGGCGGCCGCCTGGCGGAAGCGACGTCCTGCGTCGGGCGTGGTGCGCTGCCAGGGCATCCGTGGCCAGCTCCAGCCGCTCCGTCCGCCGCCTGCTCCTCTTTCGCCGCCCCGGCAGCCTCCCACGCCATCGTCCCCGCCGGGATTCGGCGAGTAGAAGTTGCCCGGCGGCTGGGCGGTCCAGAAGCGCTGCTCCCCACCGCCTCCTCCTCCTGCCGCCGCAGCCGCTGCTGCCGCCACTGTGGCCTCGTCCCAGGGATAGGCGGTGGCCTGCAGCGGCAGGGTCAGCTGCCTGTGGGCGTGGCACTGCTCGCAGCACCGGCAGTTCAGCATGCGACCCGGACCCATGGCCGGTGGAGGAGCCTGACTGGCGTACAGGGAGCGACAGCGCAGTTCCAGCTGCTCCCAGTACATCTTCTTGCGCTCGTGACTGAGCAGCTGGTAGACCAGCATGCAGCTAAAGACGGCGATGAGGACTCCGGCCACGGACAGGCCGAAGATGGCCCTCAGGCAGGAGTACAGGGATCCGTGGACCACGCCGCAGTCCGAAAGGGAGTCGAAGACCAGGCGCACGCCTTCTAGAAGAGAGGGAGAGAGGATAGGAGTTAGCCAGGAAGGCTTGGGTCAGGAGCTGCCAACTCACCCTTATCCACGCGATCCACCTGGGACTCAATGAGGTCCGAGTAGCAGGTGCAGGTGCGGGTCTTCTGGGCATATTCGCACTCCCTCAGGGCCTGCAGACGACTCATGTGGAGCACCGTGGTGGTCACAGTGACCAGGGCGCAGGTGAGGGCGGAAACCAGGCCGCAGGCTCCAGATAGCTTGATCTGGAAGTGATTTCGGGACATATTATAGGAGGATTACAAAGGAGTTATCACAAAGAAGCCTTACCAAGTAACTATAGCGATTCCTCCGCCGGGCCAGGCTCATGATGCAGATCCCCGTGAGGATGAGCAGGGTGGCCGGCACAAAGGTGGGCACCGTCTCGAAGTTGCCCACCGTGATGGTGTAGGAGTGAAGCAGGAAGTAGACGCCCAGGAAGAGCACGCCCAGCAGGCAGCTGAAGCCGCCGCAGATGAGGCACCACACCACATACTTCTTGATCCCAGCTCCATGGCGATGGGCTGTAAGTGGGAAGAATAGGAAAACCTGTGAGATTGGAGTACTGACTAAGCGGAATCCAATCCCAACCAGAGCCGCGATGGTGGCCATCCACGTTGCCGGAGGTGGGCGGCGGAGCTGGCACCCAGGAGCAGGGCGGAGGCATGCTGTACTGCACGAACTGCATCACCGGATAGCCGTGCATGGTGACGGTACACACAGTGGCTTGTGGCTCCTCCACTAGGCAGTTAAAAGTGGCCAATAACAGGCTCCTCAATCATCTAAGCACACATCCTGGCAAGGAGCGTGGCAAATTCCGGAACACGTTCTCCTCGTTGTTCACTCTTTCTTTTCTCCTTTTTTTTCACTCCGCAGCGAAACAGAAAAATATCTACACAGCAGTGGAAGCTGGCAGAGATGCGGGGCTGGAGATGGTTTATGGAATGGGTTTCGGTTTGGGGTGGGGATGCTGCGCGGTCTTGGCGGTTGGAGTGGGGTGCTTGGGCTGCCGGATGCTGGATGCTGGAGGCTGGTGACAGAGTGACAGAGCGACAAAGCTGGGAGGTGGCGCCGGAGTGTGCGTTGCAATTACAGGAACGGTGTCAACTGAAAGTCCTGACTGACACTAGCACAGCGCCAACCCCCCAAGCAAATATTTTGCACAAGCTCCGCTCCAGGACTTTGGCAGAGAGAGAGAGAGAGAGCCCAGAGCAAGCAGCTTGCTCTTGCGCAGGCGCAGGATATGCGGATGAGGAAGTAACTGCCAAGCGGAAGCTGCGTCCGCAAATCACTGAAACACACAATCTGTGACCAAGGCGAAAGTGTGATTCATCGACGGGAGGAGCCCAAGTGACAGCACTGACGGAAGAACGGATAAAAGGCAGGAGTGGAGCTATGAATGCCCTGATGGGGCTAAGTTTTCATGGAAGATATTTACGAGGAGCTTCGCCAAGAAAAGAGTATTCCCTTAATGGGATTTTAACCCTTTATTTTTATTCCCTTTATTGGAATTATAAATCATAAATTGCGAATATATCTTGAAACTTACTTAATTGGATCTTTAAGTTGTTAAGTTTTTGAAATCAGATCTAGCAAGTCTTGTGATTATCAAAGGGCACTGACCACATTTTTAAACATCTTGTTTAATTAATACAGAAAAATATATTCCCAAGAAGTGGGGACCATGCATTGTCCATCGATTATTTCTAAAGAACTTGCTCTCATACCGTCGGAATTGGGAAATGTTTTAGTGGAAAATATGTTTGTGTTTCGCGAGCAAGAAATACTATCTCTCGAAATTATGACTGTGACTTTCAGAGACATTCTCAGTCTAAATTTTATTAGGTAATGCTTCAATTTAAAGTCTGATGAATCATTTTTCAGTAATTTATAAATTTCTTTTAGATATAACTAAGAGAAGATCTGGTTGTGCTTACAGAATACCTCTAAATCAACTTCCTTTGGATAAGAGATTAGTTTATTCTATTCCACCTTTGGGTATAAAGGTTAGATCATCTTTTCCAATTAATTGCAGTGCCAAAAATTTACAAATTTCACTTTACAACTTTAATTTAAAGTCTGATACTCCTAGATCTATGATATAACTCACAAATGAATTATAGGTTACCTTACTTTCTAGGAATTAAAAGGATCTTCTTGAAATCTGAGAGAATATATCCATAATCTCCCCACTTTCCTACTCCCTGAAACCCGACTCACCTATAGAACCATTGGCATTGCTCCTTGGCCTGGGCGGCGGGCGAGGTGGCAGCGGTGGTCGATTGTCGTCCAGGATCTGCGACTTGATGCCCGAGCCAGGTGTGGACGGCACAGGGCCTCCTACGCCGTCCAGCTCCGTGTCGTGGTATATATCGTTGCAGCTATCACCCGTGGGCTGTGTCTTCGGCGGCAGCTGACCCGCTCCTCCCCCGGAGCGCGGCTTCTTCTTCTTGATCATGGTGCTGTTGTTGTCGGACTCGCTGACCGTGATCTCGTCAGCGCCGAGCATGGCGTCCGCCAGGAGGCTTCGCTTGTGCTGCGCCAGCGAGGAGTTGCCCCCGCTGGCCGGGCAGCTGCATTCCAGGTCGCAGTCGCAGCTCCCGGCCCCGGCAGAGGTGTCCAGTTGCAGCTGGAGCTGCTCCTGTTGCTGCTGCTGATCCTCGTGGAGCGCCTGGTAGGAGTGGTTGAGCAGGGATTGGGCGGACTGGGCCTTGAGGGGGGAGCTCTTAATAGGCAGCTCCTGCTGGCTGGGCGTCTGCTGGTGCACCAGCACAGCCACCGCCATGGAGGCATTCTGGTTCTGGATGGGCGGAGGAGGAGGTGCTCGGCCGCAGGAGCAGGGGCATTGGCAGGGCAGCTGCTGTTGCGGCAACTGTGGCTGCTGCTGGAGTTGCTCCTGATGCTGAAGCTGCAGCGCCTGCGGCTGGAAGTGCGCCGGGTACTGAATGTAGTGGTAGTGATGGCCCACCAGTTGTCCGGGCTGAGTCACCATCGCCTGATCCTGGCTCCGACCGCCTGGATCCTGTCCGAGACTCGACTCGGAGGCGACACGTTGCAAGGATGCCGAGGCATTTGTTGTTGCTGCTGCTGCTGCTGGAGGCAGCTCCATGGCTGCTGTCCGAGAAACCGGTTTGACCCTTTAAACTGCCACTTCCCGCGATGATCACTTCTTCACTTGTGCTGCACACTCATTTCTCTCGCGGATCGGGTCTCACGCTTCCCCAGTTGAAGCCCGATAAATTGGCCAAATTTATTGCTAATTCTGCAATTCGGCGATCGGCGAATATATAAATATATCGGATTAACATAAACAAGGCACCCAAAAAACACAAAAGACGCCGCCGCGGACTCGGAGATCGGAGACTCGGATCGAAGACCAACAAACCGCGCTCGCAACTCAAACACAACTGGTCGACCAGAACCACCTCTCTCGGGATCGATGCGAGCCATGGACTAGGGAGTTCGATGGCAGCTAAGCTGCAGGGAAACAAGAACAAATAAAGCCTTCGAACCGCCATCGAACCTCGGGGAGTTCGAGCTTGGCGAACAGAGCAACCTGCAACGCACACCCACTCATATGCTGGGTTTATGCGGTGGGCAGTTCATGAAAAGTGCTGTTTAATGAGCATTGTGAATTCCATAGGAATATTGCTTATATTTTACATGAAAAGATACCTGGAATATTAATTAAAATAAGGATAATTATTTCTCTTAAGACATCGCCATAGATTTCACTAGAGAAATCACTTGAAATCATAAGTATTTTCATGAGAAAACTAGATATCCCAAAGCAGAAGCATGCGTGTGGCTTGCCTATTGACACCACAGGAAATGTCACCAAAAATATATCGTGAAATTTTATCAATGACATTTACATGAGAAAAGTCATTACTGAATCACTATATAATTCACTACTGACCAAAACTGAAGGAAAATAGAAACTAGTGTAATACAGATCCCTGTCCTAGCAACATCTTCAGCTCTGTGACGCATAAACCATGAATAATTTCCTTTTCACATACTGAAAACCTCACGAAATGCATCGCCATAAACTCGGTCTCAGAAAATGAGCAGCCACAACTCCACACACATTCCTCGGCGTGTGTGTGCGTGATGTGTTGTGCTGTTGCGCGCGCTTCAACTTCAAACGAATTCCGGTTCTAGTTGTTCCTCTCCTGCACTGATTCAGAAAAAACTGTTCAGCCCCGAACAGGGAAAATCAATTTCTTTGTTGTTGCCCAAAGGTGAGCGTTTGTTTTCGTTACCTGCCTCGGCTACCTGGATCGGCCACAGCAACCTGCATGGCATGGCAGCGACTGTCCGTGTGTGTGTGAGTAGCAATTTGTATGAGTGAGCGCGAGGCTCGAGGGGCTCGAGAGAGTGAGTGTGCGAGTGTGTTGGGGTAATCGGCAGATCCAATTTAAATGAGATCCCCGCCGAAAGGAAGTCCATGGGCACAGTGGGCCCTCAATATGCTCGAATACGGTTGATTGACCCCCTTGTAACCCCTTCTTACTGTCCTGTCCCGCCGAAGTTTTACAATCGAATTTGTACCGCTCAGCGGGTGTCCGCCGCAGGTATTTCCATATTCACCTGTGGCCGAGAGCTCCTGAGATGAGTTCTTGGCTTGTCTTCAAATGTGTTATATCTGGAAGATTTCGATTTTCGTTGATTAAATTAAGTCAATCATACTTTAAGAGTCTCCAAATTATCAGAAGTGTGACTTGGATTCGCTTTGATTCAAAATCTATTAGGTGACGTCCAAAAGTATGCAAGAACATATTTTGTAGCATACTTTTGTATGCTTTTTTTAATGAGTTGAAATCCACAGCTATTTATCTTGGAAACCTTGTATTTTTAAACATTTTTGCTTCGAAAAGTTACTCCAATATTCAGTTTCTGCATTATAATCACACCTTGCCTATCAATTTGTCATAGAACTTCCTTTGAGCTATAAAGAATTTTTTAATTAGTCCAATAGGACCACATATCTATTTTAGTAATCTGATCTGAGGCTTTTTTTGTCCCGGACACACCTTAAAGTGTTAAAATCGTTTAAATACCACCTTCTGTCGCAACAACAAGCCACCAACACACCCACCAACTATTAATCAATCGATTACGTTGCTCATATTTAACTGATACTGACATTTCCGCTCCCTGATAACACAAACACCTGATATGGAAAACATACCCCACCTCGAACGGGAGATTGCAGCGAGGGATACTGAGGCCAAAAAAGGTGTTATGGGTTTAACCTTCCTGTTGTTTTAAGCTCCCAAGCAAAGCTTTCCTCCATTTCCCACTATCGCTGCAACCCACTAAAGGTTTAATCTAATATTAAAACTAATATATTAAACCAAAATTCCCGACACATCACTAATATAGAACGCCTTGCCTTCGATTCGTATTATTTCTGTTTATTGTTTAAGGGGCGTAATCACTACAAAATATACAATACATACACATACAAGTACGGAACCTAGTTCTTAAATTAGAAATGTCGTTTTGCACTTTGGCTATACGTGGGCTGCTACATATATTTCTGGCCTAATAATGAAAATACGAATATTTATTAAGGAAAATAGTTTTATTGTTTTTCAAAATATTCTCCATCAAGATTTACACACTTTTGCATGCGCTCAAACCAATTTTCGAAGCACTTTTTCCACTCTGATTGACACACCTCAAAAACATGGTTTTTGAATGCTTCAACAGCATCTTCTGGCGACGAAAATCGTTGACCACGCATTTTCTTCTTGATGTGAGGGAATAAAAAGAAGTCATTTGGTGCCAAGTCAGGACTGTACGGCGGATGAC